>JAOBRD021043401.1:0-11555 GCA_027575215.2 Hydrozoanthus sils | reverse complement strand
AACTTATTCTTTAGCTGCACCGCCCTTCTAGTATAGCGTATGCTGAGTTAGAAGTATATATATTAAAGATTAAAGATTAAAGATACTAAAGTGATGGTTAATCACATCAATTGTGCTACCTCTTCTTTGCCAAGATCTCATTCTCCTCCTTCAAATCTTCTATGATTTTCTCCTCTAACTGCCTTTCTTTCTGAAGTAGTTTCTGCTGCTCACTCTCAGCTGCTGCTTTCCTTTCCTCTTCAGCCAGCCGTTCATCGCGAAACTTTGCAATAACTAATTTGACACTTTGTAAATAATCCTTTTGAATCTGGATATTCTTAGCTTTTTCAGATGCACTTTCTTTCCTCTTTCTTCTGCTAACTGCTTCTGTAGTTGCAGATAAAAACCGCACTGTTTTCAGTGTATGATTCGAAAGCAAACATGTTCGGATTCTGGCGAAATTTATAACCAATTCTTTACCCAGAGCAGCCATCTTGGAAATTTGTCTGCTTATGTTGTCAGCGGTTGTTGCGATGACCTGGCAGATAATTCGTGTGATATACAGTATAGATGCACCTGAAGTTCTGTTACTTTACTGAATGATAGGTTACTACCATGGACTATCAGCAATTCAACAATTTAGAGTTTTGGAAAGAGACACCAGCTCTACTAATTGCCTTTGGAAGTTTCGTTGTTGTTTATGCTACGTATTACCTTTTTTTTCTGGTCAGAAAACCGCGCCTTGTCTTTAATATCGGCTCGCCAGTTGGCCATTTCCTCGTGGAGAAGTGTCCGGTTTTATCTGAGTCATACTGGCCAACTTTCTGGTGTTTTGGGGGGCGATTTCAAACAATTGTGGGTCACTTTTTGAAACTCCACCCGTCCTTCCCGTTTCGAAGAGAACTGGTCCAAGTCCCAGATGGTGGAGAACTTTATCTTCACTGGCTTGACTATGACGTCTCGAGCGGCGATGCTCAACCCACTGTTCTGATAATGCCTGGACTAACTGGTACATACCAAGACAACTATGTACTTCAGATGGTGAAAAAGATGAAGAGTTTTGGCTTCCGAATTGTGGTTTTTAACAACAGAGGTTTAGCGGGTTGCAAGCTGAAGACTCCAAAAGCTTTTTGTGGCGCATGTAGCGAGGATCTAGAATTTGTTATTTCTCACATTCATAACGCGTATCCCGATAATCCTCTGGCAGCTATTGGATTTTCTCTCGGTGGTATGACACTGACCAACTACCTAAGTAAGAAGGGACAGAGAAACAAAGCATCCGGCTTGGTTGCCGCGATGGTAATCTCGGTTCCTTGGAACATGTTTGAGTCAAAAGAATCTCTGCTGCAGCCCCTTAACTATCATTTGTTCAACCGGCATCTTACCAGAAGTCTGATAAGATTATTCCAAGAAAATATTTCCAATATTGATTTGTATAAAAATAATGAGGTACCATATGATATTGACCATGTCCTGAGCTCAAAATCTATTCATGAGTATGACGACAGAGTTGTAGCTCCGATGTTTGGTTTCAAGGACTTCTCTGAATATTATTCTGCTGCAACCCTTCACACAAAACCATTGCAAAGAATTAATGTACCACTGCTTTGTTTAAGCTCCGCTGATGACCCATTTGCACCTCTACACTCAATACCTATAAACTTGATAAAGAAATGCCCAAAGTTACTTCTTGTTTTAACTGATTATGGAGGTCATACTACATTTGTTGAAGGAATTTTCCCATTTGGTCAAAGCTATGCAGATAGAGTAGCAGGCCAGTTTCTTAAAGCAGTTTTTGAAAAAGGATCTTAGTCTCTGATAATTTGCTTATAATCTGAGCTTTTCAGTGATTTGAAACCAGAATCCAATTTATAGTTGGCTCTTTTTGATTGAAATGTTACTAATGACCACAGTGTTCTAGCGAGCCAAAAGAAATGGTAGGTTGGCCCAACTTATGTATCATTAATATTCATGAATTATCAATATTATTATTAGTTAAGATTGATCTCTTGTTGCTGATTGGGCAGTTACAAAGCCCTAGGGGCCATACTCAACTATTTTTATGATGGGGGGGGGGATGGGGGGTTCTCAAGTGGGGTTAAATTTTATATCCAAAAAAATCCCAGCTTTAAAACCCTACCACGCAAAAAAATCCCTACTTTTTTGGCATGCCCAAAGAAATCCCTAAATCATTTAAGTCAAAATTACTTATGGTAAGTACTGGTCAGATTGCGAGACATAAAAAAATCCTGGCCAAATTTGGCAACTCAAAGAAATCCCTGCATAATTATTCACAAACCCAAAAAAATCTCTTCAAGCCAAAATTTCAGACCCAAAAAAAATTCCCTTGCCCCCATCATACAAATAGTTGAGTTGGGCCCCAGGATACAAAGCAAGTACAATGACAACAAGCAAAGAAAATGCTGACTGATCCTTTTGGCATAAAACTACATTAAAGTTTCAGTGATTATTCAAAATGCTCAAATGTCAGGATACTGAGAAAAATAACAGGGTGCCAAAAAAGAACAACAGCAGGGTGCTGCGTCCTTTCATTTTAGCCTAGCTAGAACACTGTGTTAATACTATTATTTCTTATATGTTGATTGTAACAAATAGAATACAGTTCTCTCCCAAGGACCCCACTCACATATTTCAATGATGAGGGGGGGGTATAACAGAGTTTCGTGAACTTTGGAAGAATTGATTGTCCACCCCAAAATGCCTCTACTTTTTTTACATACCCAGTAAATTGAGCTAAATGTTACTGTTGATTTGAGATGAAGAAAAATACAATACCCTTTTGACCCTAACTCCTCCCTTCCCTCCCTTTCCTCTCCTCCCCTTGTTGTCAAAATATGTAAGTGGTGCTCCTGTGTGTTCACTGTAATATCTCAATGGTTGGCGGTATACAAACTTGATAACACTGTTTCTGCTCTGTTTATGAAGAGCACATTACTCACTTTCGATACTAATATTTGATCCATTTGTTGCCATAAAGTATTCACTTTTCATGCATTTACATGTCAACTAGTGTAAAGTATGCAAACAAACACAGTGCATGGGATGAACTTATACTGACTACTTAGCATTAGCAATTCAAAAACAAATTTCAGTAATGTTACTTTTTTTCTTTGTAGCCAGTTAATTTTCAAACAAAGCATGGGTAGAGTAAATGCTGGAATCGCCTCAAATGAAGTTGGCAAAAAGTCTCCTTCCTTAAACCAAGTGTTGAACACAACAGTGGTATAACATAAATGAATAAGTATGTAAAGTATACCAGCTGCACATGTTACAGTTCTCGTCCTTCTCAATCTCTATAATCTGACCATCATATTTAGGGAGTACAGATGCTATTACCAGATAACCACTTTTAAGGTAAAAGTAAGTGGAAAAACATCAATTTTTAGTGCCATTTTGCCAAGTATTTCGGCCTTAAGGCTTCCAATTTTCAAAATTTTCTGGGGGAGCATGCCCCCAGACCCTCCTAGAAACTTGCATCTTTGGCACTTGTCCCAATTTATGATGGTCCATAGGCTGGATACTGCCATATTGAATAGTGAAAAATCTAGATCTAACAAAAGAAATTGTAGCTTACAGTTTATATGCTTTGAAACTTACCTGAAAGTTCAAAGTTTATGTAAACTTTGATATTATGTATAAAATATCTTGTAGTGATACCAGTGTGGTGGTAAGGAATTACTAAAGTAAAGTTTTTTTAATGCAAAAGAAAATTGTATTTTCTTGCAAAAAAAAATTGGAATGTAAAAGTTGAAATACTGCATTTTGCTGTAACAAAAAATGATCAATAGGAGATGGATTTTGTGATTATCTATGATTAACTTGAGGTGATAGAAACTTTGTCTGAGAAGAACAATCCATTCTTTCCTTTATTGCAAAAGTAAAAATAAATTCAGATTAGATGGTGTGTTCCCAAAGACTGAATATGCTGCACAATAGAAAAATAAACAAATTACATGAAAAGGGAGACTAGGCCAGACAAAGAAACCATGAGCAATGGTACTCTTAATGTGAAAAAGTTAGTAAATTGTAATTTGGAAGTATTGCATTTCAAAGTTTTCTAAAGTTGTTGACAATGATTCAGTGTGTGAATCTTTGTATTGACAGAACTAACCCTCTTGTGCCTCCACTAATAGCTCTGAATTATTGAAAACAAACTTTTTTATTGTCAAAGCTAAGCTTGATAAAAGGGGGGTGCAAAGAAATTTTTTCAATTTGGATCTGAAATTTTGGCTGAAGGGATTTTTAGAGCCTAATATTTTAATTAAAGGAAAATCCCAGGATTTTTTTGGGTCATGAAAAAAATGCAGAGGATTTGTATTTTACTATTACAAAGCACAATTTACTCTGTACTCTGACATAGAGTAGGACAATTTTTGAGTAGACAAATTATGAAGTTGGGTATTTTTTTGGGTGAAGAATATCAACCTCTTTTTTGCCAAGTTATATCTCCAAACAATTTCATATTTCTTACATATACTTTTTAGCTTTTTTCTCTTATCAAGAAGTCACAGAAATTTTCATTCTTTGAGTGCACACCTTCAAAAAATAAATTTGGGAAATGAGGGCAGTTAAGAGGCAAGCTCCTAAAAGTTGTTTGGAAAGTTAATTTGAAAACAAACAAAATTCAAAGCCCTTTTTGGGTAGTCTTTGTTGATTTTCTTTTTTTCATTGTTTTGTTGTTTGTATTTGTTTGTTTCTACTGTTAACCAGGGTCTACCTTCTTTTCCTTGCTACTCCCAGTCTTGAAATATCATTAATCTTGCAATCCATACATAGTTTGAACAATGAATTTTGGGATTCAACCCCTCCCCCCCTCCTTGTCCATTTATTTTTATCTCACTGAGCCTCAGAAAGTGCAACTAAAAAGCAACACAAATGTTATAACAGAATGTAGAATGAACGATTTTATTATATTTTGAAGCATAAATATACAAAATTCAAATTTCCCGTAAATTTTTCTTTTGAAAGTTCGGTTGGCATTCAAGTATCGTGACGGGAGCGTGGGCTACCTGTGGTTCTACTGCTTAGCAAGCTGAATATTGTTGGTGTAAACAATTTGACGCTTCGCCAACATCAAAGGAGTTCAAGATTTGATCTAGTATTGGCTATCAACGGAATTTGTGACCATGAATAAAATGAATGCGAAATGCGACGACGCTTCGCCAACTCCAAAGGAGAGTGTGTCAGCTGACCAACGGAATTTGTGACGTCATTCTAGTTCTCCGATCGCTGTACCTTGTACGGCGGCCATTATTGATGAAGGGAGACGAAGATTTAATCCATTTCCATCTCAGATTTCTTTTGTATCTTTAGATCAATTTATAAAAGCAGGAATTTTTACATCTTTTCAAAATGTGGAAAATACGGGAAATAAGTGATAAAGTGTAAGTAGACAAATTCATATTGAAGTTTATTTGAGCCGTCGTATATTCTGGAGTGAAGAGGCGAATCTTCATGCGAACAATCCGGAATACTAAAATAATCTTGACTTTTTTAATTGCAAGGACGAATGTTGTAATGAACTACTCTGATGTTGAATCAAAAGTTCGAGAAGCAACAAATGATGATACATGGGGGCCGCACGGTACGATCATGCAGGAAATAGCAAAATTTACGTTCACGTATGAACACTTTCCTGAAGTGATGTCGATGCTTTGGAAACGAATGTTTCACGAGGGAAAGAAGAACTGGAGAAGAATATACAAGGTAGGAGTTGAGCTGATCCACTCTCAAAACTGCTGTCATGTTGTCCCGATTAATATCTGTGACGTGTTGCTTTGCATTTTAGTCTCTGTTGTTACTCAACTACTTGGTTAGAAATGGTTCGGAAAGAGTCGTAACTAGTGCGCGAGACCATATCTACGATCTCCGTCAGCTGGAAAACTTTAGCTTCATTGATGAAAATATGAAAGATCAGGGAATAAACGGTGAGTAATTGTCATTGCTGTAACTAATAATCACGGTATTTTCTGTCGTTCGGTCTGCCAGGTATAATGAATCATTGATCAGACTCGATGACAGTTTATACCGATACAACTAGTTTGTGGCTTGTCTGGACATTGAGAACAAGCAAGTTATTTGTCAAAACTTATATCGTACATTTTTCGTAATAGTTCGCCACAAAGTCAAAGAGCTGATCGAGCTTATTCAGGATGACGAACGGTTGAGACAGGAGAGAAAGCGAGCGAAAAAAAACCGCGACAAATACGTCGGAGTTTCCTCAGAGGAGGCAGGATACAAAAAATACAGTAAGCAATAATTTGTATTTATTTTTATCCCGTAGTTTTGAACCGGTGTTTAAATATTACAGTTACAATTATAAAATCACTCAGCTTTTCAAATTGTGTAGAGGTTTATCTTTAGTTACGAAGAAGCTTTCATCAAGATATCTCTTGAAAATCTCTGGTGACCACGAAGTAATCAGTTCTCTTTGTATTTAATCATGTAATCAGTGTTATGAATTTACACCTGGCCCAGAAAAGAGCCGCAGTGAGCTTTTTATGTTTGGTTGGTCAGGTCAGGTTCACAGTCGTCGTGCAATAATTGCAGCTTCTGCATATGATATCTGATTAAAGAATAGAATGTAATCTGAGTAGAGGGACAGGTAGTTCAAACATATGACAAAAGATTGTTTTGATCTTCCTCTGTCTCTTCCTTCGCATACACTTATAACTGACAACTACTAATTTTAAAAAACTACTTAAACCAAGACTTTCAAAACGTTAAAATGCTAGGCATATATGCAATCAAAAAAATATACGAATAGTAGCTAGGCATATTAAAAATTTGATAAAGAGACAGTATTAATTAAAAAGGTGACATTGGTTGAAAACACTATATAATGTTTACTACTGTTGTCTTCTTCAACATATTCTATCTTTACTATTTTTTTTCATCATAGGGTTTGAATTTCTGTTTTAATTGCCAGACCCCTTCGTTCATTGCAATTGTATTCATCGAGAGTGGAGACTCAAATGGCAATGTAACCAAGTTATGTCACAATTCAAAATGGCAGTGCACGGGAAATTCAAACCGTAAAACAGATTAAAATAAATTGCTTGGAATTAGTTATATGCATAAAAATATTAAACTTGTGCTGCTGATATGGACACAGACTTAACCCTTTCAGTCCCATACCAGCCTAAACCGTCTTTTGAAAAATGTCTTGTTATTCCCATACCGGCCAAAACCGGCCTTTCAGACTGTAACCGTTTTGGTCTTTTTTCCCCTACCCTGTAAAGCTGGAAATGTCAAACAAATAATCCATTGTTTTAGATAAAGTATTGACCAATCAAATTCAAGTTACTTCACATAACAAATATGATTCCCATGGGAGCTACAAAGCGTCTAAAATTCTACACGAATGAGGCAAACACAATCCAAAATGGTGAATGCTAGTGAATGTTTACAAATCTCGGAAGAAGAATTTAGAAATATTTTCGGTGATTCTCACAGCAAAAGAGATGATTCAGACATAGATTTTAATGGTTTTTCTGACTCCGAAAGTGAAGACACAGATTTAGAGGATGAATAATCGGAAGACAGAAGTGATGAGAGTGAAGAACGCTGGAGAAGAGAACTTTCACACTTTGATATTGACGAGTTTACCAGACGTCCTGGTCTCCTTAAAAGCTTTAAGAACAATTCTAAAGCCAAAGATTATTTCATGGAAACATTTGGAGACAAAACTGTTGAAATTATTGTTGTAGAAACAAACCGATATGCGAGGAAATCCTTAGCACAAACACCAGTGCATCTTGCACAATGGAAGGACATTAGAAAAGGAAGAAATGAGAGCGTATTTCGATGTATGTGTCATAATGGGCCTAAATGTTCTTCCAAAGGTGACAGATTATTGGTCTTCCGATATATTTATGGGGAATGAAGGTCTCAAAAAAGTAAAGCCAAGAAATTGATTTCAAGAGATCTCCCAATTTCTTCATATTGTAGACTTGAGTTGCGCTCCTGGTCGTGGGACAAACAACTATGACCGGCTTTACAAGGTCAGGCCAATTTTGTCTTCCATTTTAAAAAATGCCCAGGACTGTTACTACCCTTCTAAGAACCTGGCAGTGGATGAGGGCATGATTGCCTTTAAAGGAAGGCTTGCCTTTTGCCAATACATGCCGGCAAAGCTGACGAAGTACGGTATAAAATTTTGGATTATTGCTGATTCTTCGAACGGCTACGTTCTAAACTTTGATGTGTATTTGGGGAATACAGATGGGAAGCAAAGAATTCATGGACTTGGCTATGATGTCGTAATGGATATGGCGAAGCCATTTATGAACAGAAACCATCATGTTTACTTCCACAACTTTTTTTCAAGCCCAATTTTGTTAGAGCACCTTGCTTTGCAAGGAACTTAAGCTTGTTCCACCGTGAGTAAAACTGGAACAGAATGCCGCCATGTGCTTCAAGCAAGCTTAGCCAACCTGGAGAAACAGTACAGGCACAAAAAGGAAACCTCGTTTTTACAAAATGGCATGATAAGCGAGATGTTGCCTTTTCTTTCCACTTTTCACCAAGAGAAAAGCCAAGAACTGTGCCGAGAAAAGTAAAAGGGCGAGAAATCACAATTGAAAAACCTCGCGTGGCTGATATTGCCGTACGTAAATGTGCCAGAATCGAGGGCAGGAAAAAAGAATGAAGCAGGGAAAAAAAACCAAGTCAGTAAAAGGATTTCCTGAAACCCAATAAAAGTGTCTGCAACTTACCTTTGTGCAAGCGAGAGTGCTTCCGTGAATATCACTTGCATGAATAGATTGCTTGAGTGAACTGTTCCATGTTGATTTCAAGTTTTAGATTGTTAAATTGTCCAAGTTTTTCAATTTCTCTGTAAATATATTATATATCTTTATAATGTCAGTACAAATTTTGATTGTAGGATTGAGTTTGAATGGCAAAATTCTGTTCTTAGTGAATGATTAGTGCAAAAAAAATGGCAGCAAATTTGAATTTATATGATGGATAACATTGTAAGTTGGATTATAATCCAGACTTTCAATCTTTGTGTGTAATTTCCAAACTTTTGAATTAAACAATGTTTCAACTTCAATTTTATGTAATCTTTATCTTTATTGAATTCACCACAATGAACTGAGCATGCATATTTTGAAATGCACTCTCAGTAGTGCATGAAATTCATAATTGCCTTGGGAACAACATGACAATTATGCAAATAACCCCTGGGACTGAAAGGGTTAATAAAAGTTCCATTTGAGACCAATAATTGTATACAGTGGAGGATTCTTTTAATGAAACCCTTGAATTCAAAGTTTTCACACATTCATTTATCAGGTGATCGATATGACCAAGGATCAAGGGGATACGATCAGTTTGATGAGTTTAGTGATAGAACAACTAGGAAAGGCAAAATAAGAGAATGGAGAGAGAAAGTCGGCTCATATGGTGATTACAAAGATGAAAGGTAACTGTGTAGATTGTATTTATTTTGGATAACAAGGTTCTGTAGCCTGGCATGGCTTTATCAACTTCAACTATTCACTTTTAGTCTCTCCATTTTTTAGAAACTTTTGAAAATCACAAGTTCAAAAAGAGATTGTTAAGAATTTTAGGTTCTAGGAGCTTAATAAAAATGCTGTATCTTTTTAGTAAATATTTTAAGTTACACATTGTAGTAAAATTAGATACTGACATCATGGATTGTAGTCATGAGTTAAGAGTGGTTCTCTCTTTGTGTACTCTGAAGAAAGGCTACAATTCAGAATTGTCATTATCTTCTAATTTTTCTACAATATATAACTTTAAATACTTGCTAAAAAAATTCAGCAATTTATTTTTTAATGGTATATTACTTAAAATGTTTACCAAACTCTTTCTATAGAAACACTTTGCAGCATCATAACTTTAATAACATACGTTGTATCTTATTTCTTACACATAAGAGTTAAACAATGTTCTAGCCAGCTTAAAGAAGCGACAGATTACCCTGTCTCAGAACATAACAACAACTGTTTCTGATGTCTACACTCTGGTTGGGTGGTTACAAAGTAAACAGTACACAACAAGCACTGAAATTGCTTACTGATTATTTTAGCTGAGAATTTTATTGTTTTGATTGATCATTCAAAGTGCTCAAGAACTCGGAATAGCACTGAGTTGAAAAACCAAAATTTTCAGCATTTTGACTAGAAATTTTATTATGATAACAAGGTTGAGACCCTAAAAATATCAGGGCACTGGAAATAAAACAACAGGGTGCTGGATAAACAACAGGATGCTGTGCCCTTTTGATTTTGCTTAGCTAGAATACTGTTAATTAAAACTCAAATATACTCTAATTTATTTTATAATTGCAGAACTGCTGCTGGAACATCTTCAGTTCGACTTACCAATGATCTAAAACCCCATTCATTTTAATTTCCTCCTCTGTGCTCCCCATTCATTTTAATTTCCTCCTCTGCATGTGGTTCTACCGGGCTCAAATCCCACTCTAACTGCTGACCAGTTTTGGCTTCGGTGATCCCAGAATCAAAACCACCACACTTGTAAATAGTTAACTGGTCTAGCTCCAACCAGTTGGGGTTCTTAACTGTTGCACAGTACCAATTATGTGCCCCAAATTAGTTTTCACTAACTAAATGCTTAGGCTTTTATTATTTTTAAGAGAGTCACTGTTTTCATGTTTGCTCACAAAATTATATCACACACAAGAAATCGTGCAATTTATCTTTATTTTGGCTGAATGACTCAACTACTGTAGCCAATTTTTGTGGTTAAAAGTTTGGCATCTTCAAACCAAATGCAAGCACTTCCAGAACCCTCAGAGTTTGGAGTATTTTAAGGTTACATAAATTTATGTCAAAGGAAAAATATTTGCTTGGTAGGCACTTTAATGACATTTTAAATGAATACAACTATAAAATTAACTGAAAAACATCTTCAGAGTAAGGTTTTTATTTTTAAATTTAATTTCAGTAGCGGTGAAGAGGGTGAGGAGGCATCTGAAGAGAAAGACAAGAATGAAGCTGATGAAGAAACCTTTACTGTATCTCGGGTCAGCAAAACTGAGGCAAAACCTTCAAGGACCATTGATCTTGGGGCTGCTGCAAACTTTGGTCGTACAGACTGGCCAGCAACATCCGCTGCCTCATTCACAAGTGTTGCCAACAAGTCAGCAGCACCTGCACAAAGTTCTTCATCATCAGATTTGTTTGACTTTTTCGCATCAACATCACCAACTCAATCTTCAAGCACCACAACTTTGCCAGCTCAGAATGTTGACTTTTTTGCACCATCAAACACCCAAGCACCACTCCAGTCGTCACCTGATCTATTCGGTGGGTTTCAATCAGCTGCCCCTGCACCATTGACTGAAAATACAAAGTCCTCGACTTTACCTGAGCGTAAGTACTGTACACTTCCTTCCTAAGGGTTTGTTCATTAGGCTTATTCTGGAATAGGAATACATGGAATAAAAACTTTGTTCAATTCGAAACCAAAGGACCTTAACCATTTGACTACTGAACCGTTCGGGGCCCAGATCCCTGTTTTTCCTGGATCAAAATGGAGGAGCTACTCATATTTAAACC
>JAOBRD021043295.1:0-11555 GCA_027575215.2 Hydrozoanthus sils | reverse complement strand
GCGCCCTTAATTAACCGTTCAAGCTATTGCGCCCTTGATTAACCGTTCAAGCTTTCGCGACCTTAATTAACCGTTCAAGCTATCGCACCCTTTAATTAACCGTTGAAGCTTTTGCGCCCTTAATTAACCGTTCAAGCTAACGCATCCTTAATTAACCGTTCAAGCTATTGTGCCCTTAACTAACCGTTCAAGCTATCCCGCCCTTAATAAACCGTTCAAGCTATTGCGCCCTTAATTAACCGTTCAAGCTATTGTGCCCTTAATTAACCGTCCAAGCTATTGCGCCCTTGATTAACCGTTCAAGCTTTCGCGCCCTTAATTAACCGTTCAAGCTATCGCACCCTTTAATTAACCGTTGAAGCTTTTGCGCCCTTAATTAACCGTTCAAGCTAACGCATCCTTAATTAACCGTTCAAGCTATTGTGCCCTTAACTAACCGTTCAAGCTATCCCGCCCTTAATTAACTGTTCAAGCTATTGCGCCTTTAATTAACCGTTCAAGCTATTGTGCCCTTAATTAACCTTTCAAGCTATTGCGCCCTTAATTAAACGTTAAAGCTAACGCATCCTTAATTAACCGTTCAAGCTATTGTGCCCTTAATTAACCGTTCAAGCTATCCCGCCATTAATTAACCGTTCAAGCTATTGCGCCATTAATTAACCGTTCAAGCTAATGCGCCCTTAATTAACTGTTCAAGCTATCGCGCCTTTAATTAACCGTTTGCGCCCTTAATTAACCGTTCGAGCTATTGCGCCCTTAACTAACCGTTTAAGCTATCGCGCCCTTAATTAACCGTTCAAGCTATCCCGCCCTTAATTAACTGTTCAAGCTTATGCGCCCTTAATCAACCGTTCACGCTATCCCGCCCTTAATCAACCGTTCAAGCTATTGCACCCTTAATTAACCGTTAAAGCTAACGCATCCTTAATTAATCGTTCAAGCTATTGTGCCCTTAATTAACCGTTCAAGCTATCCCGCAATTAATTAACCGTTCAAGCTATTGCGCCATTAATTAACCGTTCAAGCTATTGCGCCCTTAATTAACTGTTCAAGCTATCGCGCCTTTAATTAACCGTTTGCGCCCTTAATTAACCGTTCGAGCTATCGCGCCATTAATTGACCGTTTAAGCTGTCGCGCCCTTAATTAACCGCTCAAGCTTTTGCGCCCTAATCTTGAAGTTAGAGCGTGTTAAATTAACTGTTCAAGCTGTTGCGCGTTTAGCCAACCATCCCAGCTACAGCGCGCATGATTAATTGTTCACACTATCGCGTGCTTAGCTAGCCATCCAAACTGTCTGGCGCTTAATTAACTTTTCAGGCTACCGTGAGCTTAGTTTACTATCCAAGCTACAAAGATTTTGAATAACTATCCGTGTATTTATTCATACTTCTCTGTAGTTCTATTAGTGTATTAAAAATAGTTCCCCTTTGGCCTTTCCAATTGTATTTTTAGAAGTTTAAATTCGTGTCTGACGTCATGTTTGTATAAACAAGTTTACCACCTTAGCAGTTGACATTTAATCAGCCTTCCCAGAAACTGAGCATTAATTTATTATCCAAACTACTGAACACTTGATCAAACAATTAATGCTACTGAGCACTAAATTAAACAACCAAACTACTGACCGCTAAATTAAACGTTCGTTCCACTAAGCACCTAAATAACAACTCAAGCTTCTGCAGGGCCCGATTTCTCAAAACCCTATTAGTGGTAACCCAGGGTTAATTACCATGACAACCAATAGGTTCTGTTAGGGTTGACCCTGGATTAAAGTTAACCGGGGTTTTGAGGAACTGGGCTTTGGTCTTTAAATAATTGTTCATTTCATTTAGTCATCTGATTTATTAAATCTGCAACATATTTATCAATCAAAAAGTTATTCACTCATTAAATTAACCAATGCTAGATATGTTTCCATATATATTTTCTTGTCTAAATGTGTGCGAAGTTTGTTTACTTACATATTCTAACACATATCCGTTGTGTAGGACCTTATGGTAGTTAAGGAGTTTCCAGTGAGCAAACAAAATGACAGGTAGCAGATGCCCAAGCAATAGAGACTAAGGGTGTGCAATGTCACGACGGAAGGTGTTATTTGCTTAATAGCTCACTAAAGGATGTCCACCCACCGCAACAGATTGCTGCAAAACTCCTTCCGTATGTCAAAAGCCAACAAAACCGCAAGAATTGAATGTTTTATTGCTCAAGACTAAGCCACATCAGTTGAACAGTGTTAGTTAACAACGTTTAAGCATTAAGCAAGATGGAGCGGTTGTGTAGCCTTCTACTTTAAAAACAAAACTTTAAAAAAACGTCGAAGAAAGCATGCAAGCGAACTATTTTTCTTTATGCACCTGTAAACTGCATAGTTTAAGAGAAGTAAACTAAAACTTTAATATCTCCGTGTTACAGTATCAAAACGATGTCATTACGTGGGACACAACCTGTATCTTTCCGAAACAGCTCTGCTGCCAGGACAAATTTGGCCTTAGAAATCAGTCTCAAGTAACACTAAAGAAACGAGTTTCGTTCCCTTAAAAACAAAAGTGAAACGAGTCCCGGGAACAAATGCTATTCTTCTGTTACATAAAACCTTGTGTTTATACAAATTCATACTTGTACATATATATGGAAATATACTTTTGTCTTCTTCTCACAGTGGTATGATGTTTCGCTATGATTTTTGAAACTATTTGAAAATTTAATCTTTCAGCTCTATTTCATTTCTTCCTTCGTTTTACTATTTCTGATTAGACCTACTGTTTTATTTATCAAACAAATTAAAAAATTATGAAAGCAGAAATGAGTATAAATGCAAATTTATCAAACTAAACTTGCTACTTTGAACTAAAAATTAAGATGACTAATTACAGTTCCAAATAATTTGAGATAGATAAGAGTTACACTTGTGTTTATCTTGAAGCTGTCAAACGGATATTGCACACCATTGTTAGACCAAATTGGTTGATCTGGCTGTTTCTTAAAGTCTAAAGTCCAGCACATTAATACTGGCGGAGTAATTTTCAGAAGTGTGTGGGTTGCACTAGACGCTCAGAAATGCACCAAGGTTCGATACTTTTCGCGATTTTAAAAATGTTTACCATTTTGTAGATTTGGTTCTAAACTTGATACAAAAGGTTTCAACTTTGTTCTTGCTGGCAAAGGGCGTTAAAACTTGTTTACTAATCATGCAATCATCAGGTAGCCGAATCGAGATTAATAACAACAACAACAACAATAATAATAATAACAATAATAATAATAATAAGTCAAGGGTCAATCTCAGCACATTAATAATAGGAAAGCTAAAAGTCTCGTAAAGATTGGCCGCAATTTTAAATTAAATAAAGAACGGGCAGCTTCGTTTCCATGTTTTTTGCATACATTTCTTTGTAATATCAATATTAAAAACTTCATATCTGCATTAGTTTTTTGGAATTTGCAGTTCTGCTAATACTGATACGCTGAATTTAGTGCTGACTACAGTTTCTTGATATACTTTTGCGTGAAAAAGGTCTTTATCCAAGCATTCAGTAACCAATGATGTCGGCAAAGGATCGAGTATACAAGTTTTTGATTTGCGTATGATTTCATGTATATCATTCTGCGACAGAGTACGAAACGAGTTTGGTTGTGGAGTCCACTCTTGGATTTGAGACGGTGTTACTTGCTCTTTGTCTCACCCTTACCTTTTTCTGAGCAATAGTCTGCAATTTAGTTAGCCAGTACAGAGTCGTCGGGATACCCAGGAAACGAGAGTTTCCACTTCCTTTTTTAAATAATGATTTAATATTAGCTTTTCGTTCTAACATTTTGCCAGTTCCTCGAAGTTACAACATAGTGCTTTATTTGCCAAATTAAGTTAGAGTTATAATGAGTAATCAATTCTCTTGTAAAAGATCTTGATTTACAAGTACTTGGCTTAGTCACACTGAGTTTCCCAAGGACAATAAGATCAGGGAACAAGCGGTCTACTTTAGAAGGTCTTTTCATTATAAGGTTAGAGTTGCGGGTACAGGTACAGGGTGTAGCCGTAGATATGAGTAGGCTCAGTAACATGTTTCTCAAGACCAAACGGTGACAGATGACGATTTTGTTGACCGATATGAATAATTTGATTAACTAGACATATTATGTGTTTATACCGTTCAGAATATGAAAATTTTGCATAAAAAGTGATTCCATGATAGTTTTCAAAACGCAAGTTTAATAGGTTAAAATAGAAAGTTTTCCACGAGACTTCAGCAACTATCACCTTTTGCAGTGGCTGTTAAACTTCGTAAGCCCCTCGTGGCGTTTAAATTAAATTTTTAAAACATTCTTAGCAAATATTGTTCATTCAATAATTGTATAATAAAATTTTGTTTAAAAATGCTTTAAACATGATTTCTTGCTGCCTTATCCATTCAATGGATGTTCCATTGTGACAGTCATACTCTCTCGATGCAATCTCGTGTAGCTAAACGGTCTCAGTAGTTTCCAAGCAAAATTCTAGACCAGCAGCCTGCGATCTGCAGGATGATTATCTCCTTGAAGAATTCTCTCTCAGTTTAAGTACTCACACTGTTGGATACAAATTCAGGAAGAAAGTAGGGATAAGGTAGGGACCCTTCCTTTTCACGCAGTTCATTATTGTTCAGCATCAATTTCGATAGCTGGTCCATATTTTCATAATATTTATGGACCAATTTTTTTCCTTTGTTGTCTTGTAACTTGGAGTAGTAATCGAATAATTGATCCAAATGAATTCCACCAAGATTCGAAGCCAGCTCTGCTATTTCCTAGATATATAAAAAATATGTCACACATCGGCACATAGATTTGTGCTAAGGCACAAGGTATTAGATTGCAAGCATCAAAATATGCAAAAACAAGAGAGAAGCAAAAAACAGGCAATTGGAAGCAAAAGAAGTAGAGCAACATTAGTCACAATAATACTAATATAGTAATAATAATAAAACAATAACAACAATAACAATAATGATAATAATAATAATAATGATAATACCAACAATTAGATAATCAAAATGAAAACAACATTAACCAAACTTAGAATTAAAAAGCAAAAAATCACAAGGGTTTATTAGTACAAAAAACGGTTGAATCATTTAAATGTGAAGTTAATTGTTACAAGTTAAAAGAGCGTTTTGGTTCATTAGCAGGCGCTAGTTTCCGAGAGTTTTGTAATGTCAAAATGTTTCGCTCTTTCTGGACGGAACACTGAGTTGTTGCGAAAACTCAGGTGTTCTTTTATACTGATGAGTCGACTGGAACTAGTCGGAGAAAGCATCATATTCACAGATACAAATGTTTGTGCTTTTACTGGCTGTAAACAATACTCTTAAGCAATTCTCAACCATTTAACAAATATTTCTTGTTTCTTATATCCATTGTATAATCTATTGCATTCTCAAATCTTTATTGTAGTGAAAGAGAAGATATAAGTGCTTTTTATTGTCAGCAGTAAATTTGTTATTAAAGCTTTATGATTAAAATTTACCCTTTGCTTCAAGACTTATATCGCTAATACCTGGGACAGAAAATTAACGAAGGACCGAACAATGCTTTATTAACATTATAAATACATTTAGCTTTTGTATCTTATCATATCTTATATTATGTTATATGTGCTATCGTGTAATTTTCAGACTGTTTATCATGTAACATCTACTAACCAAAGCGATGGCCTTGTTGCCAAACATCTCATTTGAAAACTGAGGTAGGCCTTTGTTATCTTTGTATATTCTATGTGGAGCGTTTGGAATGAAGCCGCCGTACTCCAAAACAGGGTAGGTGACCGCTGCGTGTCTACCAGAAAACGCCCACAAAAGAGTTGTCAAGACTCTGGAAAGTTGCGCTTTGGTAGTTATACTCTTTGGAAAACCTTTGACCTATGAAATGAAATACAGTCAACATTGTGTTACACCAACAAAAACTAGACCAAAGATTCAGTCAAACCCCTTTTTACAGAGTCCTGTGGTCTACTTTATACTTATACACACTCAAAAGCATTTAAAAGTGTTGCAATAGTGTAAAATCATCTGATTAATTTAAATGATTTAGTTGAACTTTATTCATCTTTAAACCGTAGAATTGTTGATCTGAGTTCTTGTTACATTCACAGTTTATCTCATTAACGGCCCAATTACTTAATGATGCTTAAGATGCTAATTTTAATTCTATATCTATGGACATTAAATCTATATTACGCTCTGTGTATATTGCAATTGCCTGGTGATAAAAAGGAACTAACTAGTTTTAACTCAAACCGATAACACTGGTGGGTCAGCCATGATAACAATACTCTTTGTTTATCCAGAAGGGACTCTCTAACTAAAGCAAAACAAAATTTTCTATTGTACTCCTTTTCGAACGATATAGAGTCTTATGCCATGTGTTTTAACACTTTTAAGAAAAGAAATGGATTTACTCGAAGCAACAACACACTGTTTGAGTAGCTATTGCTTATCGCAGCTCCTCTAACAAATTTAATTTTCAAGCTAGCAGGGTTCATATAGCAGTCATAATTAACACACAGCTAAAAGGAACACTAAAACGTTGGTCAATGTTGGATTTTATCAACCATATCCAAGGTTGCATATTACAAGAACAATACGACGTCAAACGTGTTTTCTTGCTTACTTAACATTTTGGAATGGTTACATCGTTTACCTGTGCACTTCCGTTTCCGCTTGAAGCGACATCGAAAGTAAAATCGTGCAGTTCTTCGTCATTATTGACATCCTTGTCATCTTTGTAGTATCTTTGGAGAGAAAAAAAAAAAAAGCTCGAAGAACAAGGTCATCTTTAGTGAAGTCAATCTCTGACATGCTGAAATTTACCAAAGACAAGTGGAAGAGAAACCGAGAAACAAAAAGAACCAGATTGCCCCAAGCGAGAATCGAGCCACGGCCCTGACACCCGCGGTTATACGGCAAGTGCACTTACCACTGAAATACCGGGGAAATTACAGTAGCAGAGTGGGAAAGAACCAACCCAAGGGGTTTTTTCTTTCACGGTTTCTCTTACACTTGAATTGTTTTCTTTTGCAGCAAGTCAGAGTTTGACCTCTCTGAAGATTATCATGCTGATCGCAGCATTTAGTGTTCCAGTTCGAAGAACGTTATATTCTTAAAGCAAGGTACCATCTTTAGATTACTTTGGTATGCTAAAACGGCTAAAGAAAGGTGAATAAAAGAAACCAAAAGAGATACGTAGAAAGAGTTTAATTCGTTATTTTGAAAGAAAATGTGTTTTTCATCTTTAAAGAAATGTTAGAATTATTGGTGTCCCTACAAGTATTCTCAATATCCAGGAACTTTGTCAAGAAATTCAAGACTTCTTTTTTTTGTTTTCATTGCATTCAATGCAAAGATCGATAAGAACGAGCAACCAATATAAACTATGAGATTGCAGTTAAAAAAATTGCGGTTTGTTACTATTGACCACTCACTGTAAGACTAACCGTTGAGTAAAACTAAATGTTGTTTCCAACGACAAATGATTTGATTTTCTTTTGTTTCAATGAATGCCTTGATCCAACAGAAAAATATAAGTTGTCCTAGGTTGCAAAACACGTCAAAGGGTTTTTTACTATCACTTTGAGAATCCTTCTGTCTATTGCTATCTTAAAGTGCATATCACCCTTATTTTAAACAATAATAATAATAATAATGATGATGATGATAATAATAATAATGACTTTAATGCAGCATATCCATAAAATTACACGGCTCTTCGTTTGCATAAAAAAAATTACTGTCTAATCTATCTAAGCTATCTAAAGAATACATCAAAGTGGTCTAAAAAAAGTCCCATATTGGAAGGCCGAATAAATATATATGTAAAAGGAAAGAATGCATTAAAGGAAGGCCGAATAAAATATATATGTTATGGAAAAATTACAATAAAATTAGTGGCTGCAATCAGTTAATATAGTCAAAAGTTCTTCTTGCTTATATGCTTCTTAGTAATGTTACAAAACGAGTTGTAATTTTGTAAAAGTCTGATATCTGACGGTAGTTTGTTGAAAGTAGTGGCAGCTGAATGTTTGAAAGTGTCCGTTACTTTAGGAACTTCATTAAGTGAGGCCAAGGAAAACCGATTTTGACGCAAACTAGGAAGCTTAACAAAAATGGTCTTGCTAAAAGTATGTATTTTTAGACGGATCCTAGTATTTTTTGGAATTTTTAATATTTGTCATTGCAAAAAACGTCCGAGGCAGTTAGGTCCTGGGGCGGGTCAATATATGTGACGTTGCCATTCTACCTTCCCACAGGACGCATTTCATTAAAGAGCTGGAACATTTCGCACATTTATTCTAGCCGTTCGAGCTTTGAGGTAAATTGGAAGTATTCAAAATTCGTTTTTTTGGAGCTATCATGTCCGATTCTGCTCATATAATTCCCATATTCAAACAACGCTACACGTCCGTCATAACCGCCATCTTGATGTTTCTCACATTGCTTGAGACACTAGTCATCATTAGATAGAAACAATTAAGCCTAAGAAAACGTCATCAGTTTCTTGCCTATCAGCCAGCTTTCCAGGGGAAGCCCACGAAAACACATTTTTTAGCACTTATGAACGCCTTTACAGATTTTTGCCCAATAGACGCGACTCTGGTGTCAAATGAAAGCGTCAAGGTAGCTAGGGGTGATACGCACTTTTTACAACGAAAAGAATGAGACTTACACAAGCGTAAACTGACGGGCAAAGGGCTTCAACTAAGAATAGTTGAAACCGTTTTACAAAATTAACTACCTATACTAATACGAGTAAAAAATTTTTTTGAATGCAATGCGATATTACTCTCCGAAACAGCTGTCCACGGTTGTTTCGTTCACTTGTTTTGTAATTGCTCAGGTGAAACGGTTGTGCGCATGCGTAAAGGTTTCGGCCAAACCGTGGAATTGAGAGTAGTGTGGTCTTGCATTCGAAAGGTTTTTTCTAATACGTGTGATATATATAGACGAGTGTTTAACTGTAAAATACGCCACTCGTAGATTTCATAAGAATAAAACAACATCCGGGGTTCGAGTGACATATTTTCCATGTCCCCATTAGTGAAGAAATCGCTGACGTCATTTCTTTGTTTTGCTCTATACAATAAATAGAAAATTACATGTAGGCGCGATCATATGAAGTTTATCTCCTCATGGACTTACGCTCACTCACGAAATTTCTTTTTTCCATTCGAAGATCTATGAACATGTTTGCGCCTAATGGTTTCCGGGTAGTGTTTATTGCCTACTCTCTCTCAAAAATCTGACAATCAATTCAGAAAACTTACAAGTCTACGTAGTCCCGTATGAAGCTCTTTATTGTGTTGTACAACAAGGTTCCATCGTCTCTGTACGGATAGAAGGGGAGTTCTACTTTGTCACCTACTCCTCGTTTCTGGAAAAAAAAAAGTGCACAAAAAAATAAATAAAGAAGACAAATAAAATCGGAGGAAAAAAAATTTCAAATTTGGTTGTTTGATCACATGGTTTATTGCTTACCAGAATGTCGGCCTCTAGATCCAAATCCTGAAAATTCATTTTCTTATACTCGTTGTTGAGCACCTTTACGCCATTTATAGGATCGATGTTAAGTACCTTATAAATTGGTCCGTCAACTCCTACAAGGAATAAAAAGAAGCTCCATTGCTTTATGCACCACTCTTTATATCAGTGCTGTTATGCAGTTCATCATGCAGCCATCGTCAGAAATTAAAAATAAAAATTATTTTTATCCTCAACACCAATTCTACTTTCGTTTTCCTCTTTAAGATACATAGTCTTTGTTTTCTAATGGAAAAGAGTACTGTTTGCGCTCACAATGTTTCAAGGGAAGAGAAGCATAATCTTGATGTTATTAGCTTCCAACCATGGTGATAGGTAGCTAGCAGAATACAACAACTGAAGGGAGAAGAAACCTTATTAAAAACTACAGAAAAATGAACGCAATTGTATTGTTCGCAACGCATCACAAGTTTTGTTGAAGTTACTTATTAACTGTGGTGCTGAGTATTTTTGTATTTTCCACACTACAGTAACACTTGGTAAGTAAAGTTTTGCTTGGGAAAAATGTAGTGAATAATAAAATCATAAGTCGACGTTTTAGCGCCTCCATAACACCATTTTCAAGACTAAGTGATTTAAATTCAAAATAATTTTAAATCATTTAGTCTTGTAAATGGTGTTAATGTAAATTTAGTGAAATTATATGGTCTTGAAAATGGTAGGCAGGGTTATGACGCATTGAAAAAAACTGAATAGACAAAATAATCCTTTTTTACATCAATGAAGCAAGTTATTGGTACCTATACTAACCAGTAAAAAGGTTATAACGCGTTGCAGAAAATATATAGACATATGATAACAAATTTTGTTTTTCAAAGATAATGAAGCAAGTTCTTAACAAACTACCAAACCAGTAAAACCAAGATTACAACATGTTGAAAAAATAGACATATAATAACTTTGAAACAAAAATCATATTTTTTAGATAAATGAAGCAAGGTTTTGGTAACTATACTTAACAGTAAAAAATCAGGGTTATGTTACATTGAAAAAAAAAATAGACATAATTATGATAACTTTGAGACAAAAACCAATCCTATAAATGATTGAAGCGCGCAACTAACTAACCGTAAAGCTTTAGCTCGAACAAACTGTTTGTCTCCAGTGTTGCACGTGTGTGATGACGTAACATTTGGTAAAGTGGATGGAAGTCTGAGAAGTGTTTCTCTATCAGTGTGCAGAACGCGTCGAGGTACAGATGGTTTTTCAATCGCTTGTGAACTAGATGCAGTACGTTGAAGTCTGCCCTTTGAACTAAAGATTTTGCAAAGAACCAATCTTTGCCATCATTCGGACTGTTTGTAGAGAAAACGTTATGTACAGTGTTAAAAGATACAAACAATAACAGTATACAGTTATTGTATAGTTCCCAGGGAAACAGTTAGTTTTGTTTTCCCGTTAGTCCCGATTCGTCTCGGGAAACATCAAGACTCGTGGTAAAACAAAACTAACTTGTTTCCCGAGGGATTAAATATTAAGGGCTTTGTTATACATTTAGATTTTCCCTTAAACACTTATAAAATGGTGATGTATTCGGCGTGCGGGCAACAACTGCGCTATTGTATCCCGGTCGGGATACATCTGAATTTGATCAGGGGCATGTGACCAAGTAACCACCACAATGATTGTTTTGTTGAGCGAAAGTCAAGTATTCAGTAAATAAACCCCTTCCGGCGGCTTGTATATCCGATGATAATGTTCTTGGCTGATAGATTGTCAGAAAAATAAACAGTTTGGCTGAGAAGCAAAACTTCGAGGGCATTTGAGAAATTGTGAAGACAATCTATCAATAAATTTTCTTTGAAAAAACTTTGTGTAAGATTGAAGCGATGGAAATTTCTCTCTTCTCCACACTAACTGAAGTTGGATGGAATGTAAACTCTCAGTTTTAACCCTAGAAGGCATGAGGAGGGGGGGGGGGTCATTTTTACCCCCCCTCGATTTTTTTTGGGATAAAAAACGTGCTATTTTACCGATTGCCAAAAAGT
>JAOBRD021043083.1:0-11558 GCA_027575215.2 Hydrozoanthus sils | reverse complement strand
TCCATTGATAGCAGCACTCTCTGAGAGCTGAAGGAACTACCGACGTTAAATAACGGTGCCTTTACCTTTACCTTTACGGTCAGACCTTCTCGTCTTCTCGGATAAGGACGTTAAACCGTACGTCCTCGGAGTCCTCTAATTGGATTGTTAAACCTGTTGAGTTTTCCGACTCACACCCAAGAGTAGTAAAGGCTGTAAACCAAATTTTACAACAGGATCAACTTATCACCTTCATCATATTCTGAAAGTTGAGACTCCAGTTCCTTCTGGCGCTTTAACTCTTTCATCACAGTTACAATGGTGGGGAACTTCTCGAGCTCGTCTTTGATGCCTATCTTCAGGACATTCAGCTCGTCCTACAGATAAAGTAAAAAAAGTAAAGCAATGCATTTATATAGTACCTTTTCCGTGTACAATGATTAGTTTACCCTCAGCCGACAGGAAGCATATATAATTTACCCTCAGCGGACTGGAAGCATATATAGGCGCCTAAGGCAGCCGCTTCAAAGTGGTCCATGTATGCTGGTACTCATTTTACCGACCTGGGAAGGATGGAAAGCTCAATGGCCTTTAGCAGGAAAGAAAGTCACCCAAATTCTCAACCCTCGTCCAGGCCAGGAATCAAACCGGGGACCTCAGGATTGGGAGACAGAGATCTTACCACTGTGCCAACCTCTCCGCTAGGTAGAGAGTACGATGAACTGTACCATATTCTCACAGGGCTTACAAACAGTTTCAAACAAGGAAAGAAATGATGAAACGACTCTAAAAAGCTCACTTTAGTTGACGCTGGTGTTTTTCCTGTAGCTATACTTAGCCATGCAGATAATCAAAAACAAAATAAAAACAATTTCAAGATTAGCTAGTCTGATCAAAAAAACGTGCAGCCAATCTCATACTGGCGTATCTTTTTTTATATCTGTCTTAAGGTAAAGGATTTTTTTAATCTTAAGACATCCACATGAAACTTTGAGGTTTCAAACAGTAGAAACACTGTATTCATTTTGGCTTTTCTTACCTCATTAACCAATTCAGGTGTTGGTCCTACCTAACCGCAATTACCTAACATGGTATTAAAGGGTTATACTACGTACCAGTCTCCTCAGCATTGCGCGGCTTTGGTTGAACTTGTAACCACACATGAAGAAGAACGCAAAATATGCGCATACTGACATGATGTCTCCCTGTAACAAGAACGTGCAAAACATTTGAGGACATTGTAGTACATAACTTGAAAAAACACGGACACATACATTACTTATTTGACGTTGAATCTAGTGAGTAGTAAGTTAACTAACAAAAATACGAAACAGAAATCAATCAAGAATATGATACAACAACTTTCAATTACTTCTATTTCAAGTAAAATTATGTGTGAAGACAAAGTCGGTTAGTGCGCGGCCTTCTGAGCTAGAGGTCCCAAGCTCGAACCCCGGTGACTGCACGTCTGTCTTTCTTCTGATCAATGTAGCTGTAGCTTTGAATACCCGTAAAACGGAGCACTAATAGAGGGAAGGGGTAAAGGGCGCACCGTCGGCTTCCATTGATAGCAGCACTCTCAGAGAGCTGAAGGAAATACTGACGTAAAGTAACGCTTTCTTACCTTCTAAAACAGTTTTTGTGTCTTGATAACTCTTTGACTGATGCTAGTGTACTATACACTTATCAATCAAAGTCAAGATGTATTAAATCTTAAACTTTGCTTGATTGTAAAAACAGTCAAAGATAATCTTCAGTCGTTAAAATGATTTGATTCTCAACATCATCTTTACGTTTATTTCTACTCTACTCCTATAACCCGATCTGGTTTGTTGGTTCGTACCTCAACCAAATCTTGAGATTCAAAGGGGTTGGACGATCTGAACATCTGATTAGCTGTCTTCAAAGCGAGGTTAATTGTCCATCTGAAAAAATCAAATTTATTTCATTTTAATTCATAAAAAGTAAGTACAAACTTCGTTATTGTACAGTTTTACCTCACTATTAAACAGTTAACAATGATCATTACAACTCGGGAAGAAAAACCATTGTCAACCTGTTAACTGCAGCTCTTACAATTAATTTCAACTTGTACGATGTTCGTCGGCCGTAGAGTGGCAAAGCGATTACCGTGTTAGACTCGTAATCCTCCGCGGATTTAAGCATCATGACCGTTATAAAGAAGTGACCGAATTATAAGGTGTCGGCGGTCAGTGGCCGAGCGGTGTGAGTGTTAAACTTGTAATCTTAAGCTCCGGTCAGACCACTGTGTTGTTTCCTTGAGAAAGACACTTTACCCGACTTGTTCCAGTCGACTTGGCTGTATAAATGAGTATTAGTTCTGCTGGGGACTAACCTGCGATGGGTTAGTGTCCTGTTCAGGGATGGGGGGGCAGTCAAAGACTCTTATCCGTTTAGCACTACGGAAACTGACGTGGGACAACTTAGGGCGACTTAAGGCAATTTAAGGACCCTGAGAAGCCATGGATGACGATTGTTTTAGTTACCTGTCATTGAGAAGAACTTCTGTTGTAAACGTGTCTGGCACAAAGGAGTTAATGAGAGCACACAACACTCGGCTGTCTGTGAGATCCTCAAGGTTCTACATGGGAGACATTTAGAAAACTAATGATTCTGAGGTGAATCTAAGGTATACATTTCTTAATTTTATAACTTTGTTCCTTAAGACGACAGGCTGTTGTTTGTTTTTACAGGGCGCAAAAATAGCAGCAAAATCAACTCTCGATAGCAATATAATTTTAGTCTTCTTACATTAGCAAACACAAATCGGATTATTAGCAGAACGAGGAATATAAGTCAACTAAATCAAATTGACATTTTGTTGAAAGAGACTTAAAAAAACCCTATAGCCACAAAGCGTAATTTCGAAGTTATTGGGAAATGACACTTTACCATAACTCCTCTGGTAAACTTGCGTCCTTCTCTTGTCATCTAGCAGCAAAAAAAATGAAATTTAAGTTATTTTGTTTGTAATATGTTGTTGATTGCCTTTGGAGAAAATCTGAAATATACGGAAAAAAATATAATGACAAATGTTCTTGTAATTTTCATTTGGAGCATATCAAAAATAATATATTTAACGAACAAAACTTTTTCAGGGAGGTAAAAAGGTGTGTACACAAAAGCAAAACAAGATTGATGAGTTGAGAAACAAAACTGGTGCAAAAATCATCAGTTCCAAATAATCTCTGACAAGCCGAGAGTCTTGTTTAAAC
Source organism: Hydrozoanthus sils (assembly GCA_027575215.2). Taxonomy (NCBI): domain Eukaryota; kingdom Metazoa; phylum Cnidaria; class Anthozoa; order Zoantharia; family Hydrozoanthidae; genus Hydrozoanthus; species Hydrozoanthus sils. Next base: position 8,343 of record JAOBRD021043083.1, on the reverse strand, counting down.
GTTTTAAACAAAGACTGAGCCTTGTTACAATAGACCTATTTCTTTTGTCAGTCACGTATTCTGAATTGGTTTAACAAAGAGCGGCAAACAGTAGTGATGTAGGAAGAAGGTTATTTTTGACAAAAATATTGCGTTATTTGCTTCGTGTTTAAGGAAATGAAATCGAAAAATACTTTGGAAATGGACAAGCATCACATCTTAACCGTTTTTTTACTTTACTTCTAGCAACTTTTTATCCTATGGAAAAATATGAAAGGAAAAATCATCTGCTGCCAGCAATGTTAGAAAAAACGCAAAATAATGGCGTTTTATAAGCATCATTTTGCGTCTCTCGGTGTATTGCTTACCCAATTGAGAGTCACGTGACAGTCTGTGACGCAAACAGCGGATTAGATCTGTTACCATCTATTTTGAAGTTTCAACATTTAACAAGAGACCATTTTAAGTTTCCACTGTTTAACTTCTAATGACGTTTAAAAAAAAGAAACTCGTGCTCCAACTGGTAGCAAAAGATTAGACAAAACCTACCCTGATAGAGAGTTAACGTGAGTGATGAAGTAAAAGTCAATGCGACCTAGGCGTTATCAATTAAAACTAAAGTTCTCTCTAACGCCGTAATGGTAGTGTAATGTTTAATAAAAAACGACACCATGTGAACATCGAGTTGCTCATGTGTAACCAGTTTCGTAATGAATCAGTTTATCATAATGCTAAAAGCAACTTTCAGTTCAGACGGTAAATGTTGTCACGTGCACTAATTACACCTTATATCACTTGCTAGCTTAGTTGGTAAGGCGCCAGTCTGTCGTGCGGGAGGCCTGGGTTCGATTCCCGATGCCGGACCTTCACTCAGGGTCTTAAAAAAACTGAGGAGAAGATGCTGCCTTTGCTCCAACATTGGTAAACAGTTCGACCTTCGCGTTTTCTCGGATAAGGACGTTAAACCTAATAGGCCCTCCTTGGACTTTGGGACTAGGTTCTAAAACCTGTCACTAGGTAACTCAGAGTTGTGAAAGAATAACCTGTAGAATTGAACTCCTTCTTACCTTTAAGTGTGCATTCACCATTTCCAAAATACAAAAGTCTGGAGGAGGGTAGTTCTTCATTTGTCTCCTCTGACTAACCATTTCATCTGATACACTGATCGTGGGAGCAGGATAAAATGAAACAAAACTAATTTCAGTTTCAGACAAATAAGTTTGTGGTAGAAACTATTAAATAAAACTGAAAATAGAGTACCTCCTAATAGTTTTATCGCTACTTCATTTCAACGCAACTGAATAAATAACGACCTGAACAAGTCTATGAACTGGAGTTAGAAATATCAAATTTCTTTTTTTAAAGAAAAAGAATATCAAATACTTTACAAGAAAGGAAGTCTTTTTTCCATGAAAAGGTCTACAGAGTCCTGAGCCCTATAATGGCTATAGAATTTAAGTTAAGTACTTGATGAAAAGACTCACTAGTTGATGTGATCAATTCAAACTCTGTACAAAGAAGACCTGAAGACCCAGCTCTGTGACCCTTCAGCAGTGGCCTTACCTTGAGCCTGCTGTACTTGGTGGTAGCTATGAACATCAAATTAAAATGGATCATTAGTCCTGAATACAAAAATATTCTGGCACTAGCGCATTACCTCTCCCCATAGTCAGACCCTCTAAACCACCGTTTATGTGAGTACTAATGTTAAGTACTACATACAAGTTTTAATATTTTGTTCTCCTTTCTCATTATCAATTTGCCCTTATTTCAACAATTTGAAACTGTTTGAACTAAAAAAGTGATATCAGGTTCAAGCTCTCACACTCTTTGGAAGTCTACCAAGAACTGAGTACCAAGCCATCTCTCTGGCCAGTCTCAGATGTGTCTCGACCACATTCATGTGTCTTGACCACAGTTCATGTGAGTACTAAGTACTACATACTGTACAAGCTTTAATATTTGTTCCCCTTTCTCATTATCATTTTGCTCCTATTTCAACAATCTGAAACTGTTTGAACTGAAAAGGTGACATCAGGTTCAAGTTCTATCACTCTTTGGAAGTCTACCAGAAATTGAGTACCAAAGCCATCTCTCTGGCCACTCTCGGATGTGTCTCGACCACATTCAAATTGACTAGGAGAAGTTTGTGTGATACAAACAAAATGTAGTCACTCAGTGCAAACCATTTGAAGTCTAGTATTTCATTTATATAATTATCATTATGATCAAATTTCAGATGGCCATGATCAAAATTACCAAGTACCTGCCACAAACACTTACCTCTGGGCTTTGCACAGGAGTTTTGATGATTGATCGAGAACCAAACCCTGACATAAGGGATTTCTCTATCTTCACAGGTGTCTTTGGGGGTGGGGGTGGGGGTGTCCACTGAGAATTAAAGATAATTTGAGAAGTCAGCAGAAACTTGTCAATTCACTGTGCATAGTTGAGAGATTTTAATCTAAACACAGTTTACATCTTACAGACCAAGAAAATTCACCAACAACTACCTTCTCCTTACTTATATGTTTAAACAAGTTATGAGAATCAAGCAAAAATGGGGGTGGGGGGTGGGGGGTGGGTAGGTCAAAGCATATTTTTGAGCCAGAAATTTTTGCCAAAGTGATGTTTCTGGGTCTCTGGAAGATAACAGGTTTACTTTTTGGTATTGTATATTAATTTCTTCTTTTCAAATCAACAGTGTTTTTTGGGTAGACAAACTGACTCTCATTTCAGGTTTTTTTGGGAACAAAATATGACCCCCTCCCACCCCCAATCATTAAAAACAGTGACAGAAGTTGATTTGTCCTTCTCTGCAATCTGTGCATTTTTGCTAATAAAATAAATATACCCAAATTCTAACTTAAAGAAACAAATTATGTTATTTTACAGCTGGAACATAGTTACCGAAAATGGTTTGGACCCAAGTATTTTGCTTTCAGCTTCTCTGAGGAATTCTGATCTTTGCCAGACAAACCAGATGTCATGACAAACTAGGCTCCATAGCAGATCAAACACCTGGGCATCGTATATAGTAACAAATTAATTAGGAGTGAAACTGTTGAAACAATGTTGGTGACTTAATTTAATGTATCACAATGAAAGGCTAAATTCTCACAATGGTTATAAAGAGGAACATGTGAGAAAATGTAGGGAGAGTTGAGAACTTGATCAAATATCGTTTTTGTCATGTACAAATTAATAACAATGTGACTTTGTATATGAAAATAATGCTAAATTCTCCCAAAAGGTAAAGAGATAAAAATGGGTAAGGTCATATTATGTAGGTAGAGTTGAGAATGTGATCAAAAATCATAACAATTATACATATTCATTATATCTAGTTAGTTAATTTCTTCAGTATAATCTTATCATAAATATTTTGTTATAAAGCTAATAATTAGCAAATAACTCTTACCTGTTCAGCACTCCTCATTGCAAACATTCTTGAATCTATATAAACTTCTACAGGAATAACCTTCCTAAAAAAGAAAGTTACTTAATTAATCATAAACTTGCAAATTCCACAGCAACCATTTAGTCTGAAATTTTCATTTGATGTTGAAGTGAGACATTTTGCAAATTGCTTATAAATAAGTGGTACTGTGCAATCCATATGTCAGTAATGCATCCTGTTGGAATTATTTTTAGGTAATTTGTAAATATATGTGGTCAGACAAACACTCAATCATTGTAGAAGAAATCATTTACTTTATAAAAAAAACAATAGTTATTCACACAATTGTCTCACGATTTCAGTCATGTTGCTGATGAATTAGGCAATGACGTAGACTCAGAAGACAGCTCATCTTTATACATGTCAGCAGATCATGTCGACAGCCATTTTGCTATCATCAGTTAGTTGAAAGCCGTTCTCTTGAAATGTCTGCATCCAAGCTAACTTAAGGAATCTTAAATAAGTAATCTTTTTAATTTTTATAATAATTTGCCTTTCATGAAGTATAAGTCCCTTTCACTTTTTAACTAGAAATTGCTTTGATTAAAGAGCTGGAAAATTAAAGCATACAACTTACTCATGTTTTAGTTCATTCACAATCCACTCCACCCTTGTCATCTTCTGTTGCTGGGTCAACCTATAAATTACGTATTCATCAGAACATAATTAAATATTAGTGTGCATGTTGATTTTCTGTCACCAAGAAATTTAAATTTTCTGCTAATTTCTCTGATAGCAAGTCATTATGCCATTTTGAACAAAATTAAAAAAAAATTATGCTATAAAATAATTAATTGTAATATTTAGTTTTTAATATACAGCTAACAATTCTTTAAACCTTACAATTTTATAGAAAGTCTGTTGCAAAAAAAATTGCAAGACCCTCTTTTACACACAGTTATAGCAATTAACTTAAATATAGCAGAGGAGTTGGTGCAGTGGCAAAGATCTCTGCCTTGATCCCAATCCTGAAGTTCCCAGTTTGATTCCCAGCCTGGTCGAGGGTTGAAGGCCACTCGGCATTCCATCCTTCCAGAGTCGGTAAAATGAGTACCAGCATACACGGGCCACTTTGAAGCGGCTGCCTGAGGTGCCTATATTTGCTTCTGGTTCGCTGGAGGTAAACTGATCATTGTAAAGTGCCTTTGAACATTTGTAATGGAAAAACTATAATAGCTCGAGCACCAAAAAGAAATTTGTTATGCCGGCACGATTGTTACAAGATAATAGAGAACTTATAAGCACCACATGTCCACACTTTCACGGAGGCTAACCAGAAATCAAATATCAGTAGTTGACACATACTTGCACAAGTCATGCAGTCGTGGTGATTGTCACGGAGGCTGCCAAGATGCTTTTCTCCTCTGTAGTGATCACCTTGATCGCATGACTTGTGCAAGTTCGCATCAACTACTTATATTTGATTTCCGGTTCACCTCTGTGGCAACAAGGACATCGTGCTTTAGGTCTTTATTATCTTGTAACGACTGCAGGCATAACAAGTTTCTTTTTGGTGATCTAGCTATTATAGTCAAGAATTCACTACTCTTATCTAGCTGGTGTCCAGTTATTTCCTTACCCATCAAAGCTCTGCAGTTTATCTAACGGTCGTCCGGTAAGACCTGCAGTATAAGGGTCAAATCAGAGCAATTCTTGCTTGAGATAAAAACCATAGAAGTCCAACTGATTTGCCTAATATATGTTAGTCTATGGCTAAGGACATAAAAAATAGTACATTATCATGACTTTCCATTCTAGATGAAATATTAAGAATATCAACAAAATGAAATAGAATTGTGGAGGTTGTGCTAATAGCTCTTGCTCCTAACAAAAAACTTTAAGTTTCAATCCACCTGTCTATTGTACAAACTTTAATGGTTAAATGTAACTTATGTTACAACAACCCCTGATTCAAGTTAATGAACCACACACTAATTGTATAAGCTCAGCCTTTCATATAGTGCCATTCATGAGCCAATTTAAACCCTACAATAATCACAAGCTTAAAGTGCATATGAAGGGAAAAATTTTATTACCTCAGTGGACAGACCTTGCTTAATGAGGAATAGCGGTGAAAAATTTTTGTCAAAATCGTTTATGGTTTTTGAGGTATTAACATTTAAAGTTCTCAACTGATGACGTCATGTATGTTCCAACAAATTTGCATTTTATTTAAATCTGCTGCCAATCCACAACCCTTGGATAAAATTGAGCCAAACTTGCATCGATGATCTATCTACCTCAAGATACAGCAGCAGCCCAAGTTTGGCTTAAGTACATCCAAAGGTTATGGATTGGCAGCAGATTTAAATAAAATGCAAATTTGTTGAAAGCATACATGATGTCATCAGTTGAGAACTTTAAACGTTGATATTTCGAGAACCTGGAGAAATTTCGACAAACTTTTTTCACCACTAATCCTCATTAAGCAAGTTCTATCCTCTGGAGTATTAAAATGTTTTCCTTCATATGCACTTTAAGTAGAAAACAAATTGATTTTTAAATAATGTCAATTGTTCTTTGATAATGATGATAACAGTGATGGTGATAATGATGACAATGATGACTATCAATAATGGTGATGATGATGGTGATGATCAATGATGATGATGATGAGGATCAATTTAACGATGATGATGATGGTGATGGTGACATTGATGGTGATGATGATACGGCTCAACAACAATAATGATGATGGTGACAATGATGGTGATGATGATGAGGATCAATAACAGTAATGATGGTGGTGACAATGATGGTAATGATAATCAATAATGATAATGATGATGGTGATGATGATAATAATAATGATGGTAATGGTCAATGATGAGGATGAGGATGTTTAAAATGTGCTTAGAAATAGTTTTTGTTAACAAGTTAAGTTCAAAGAGCTTACTTTCCAAAAGCACTTTCATGTTGTATCCCTTCAGTAGATCAGTCAGGATATTGTGCATAAAATGGCCTGATGGGGCCAGGCGCAAGTTGACCCATGCTGTGAAGCCATTGATTCGCGTTCGTAGAGACATCGTAACGTTACTTTCGGCTGATCACTCAACACAAAATTCCTTGCAACTCCTGACGATCATTGATTTGGGGCACACAACATCGGCTTCTCAGTTCTCTGCTTGTGATCGTTGTCGGCAAAAAGAAAGGTGCTCCTGTTGATCCAAACGGCATTCGAACTACATCTTTTTGTTTCAATTCATTCCAATTCACGTTGCAGATAATTGGTGGAAATAAATTCGTGTAAATTCAAGTTTTGTCACAGTCCGATTGAAACATTTGACACCACATTAAATCTACATCAACGCTTCACACCGGAAAAGAACGATCAGTGATATAATTTATAATAACAAAAGCGAAAATCAAGCACAAAGTGATTATCCCTTATCTTGAAAACTGAACGTTTTATAAAGCTCTTTCAATCGCGCGCCGTGGAAATAGATGTATATAAAGTCAGCTGGTCCTCTTCCAATCAAATTTGCAAACAGTAAACAAACAAGCAAGTACGAATAAAACTCTTTGCCAAAGATATCAGCTCTTCATAAAGTATGCTGTCCAGGCAAGGCAACTTTGTCCTGTATTTTAAGGGCAGGTTACAAAATTGTTCAATGTTTGTTCGATATTTCTTGTTGTTAAGAACTTGTTGTGCTGCTATGCGACATTTGACGCTTCCGGGTCCGCCATCTTGACTTTTTCTTCGTTAGCCCTCAGGCCCCTTCCAGAGACTCTTCGTTCATTGACGCGGAAGCCTGGGGTAAGAAAACAAATAACTACGGTTTCACTGAACTTTCTCATTTTAGCTTTGTAATTTGACGTTTTCTGAATGTCCTGACTACCTGATTTCCCTTTCAGTATCGCTTTCAAAGTGCGAATCCGCGCTTTACAAATAATATAACCACAAATTTATGCTAATTATTCAGTTCCGAGTGGCTGAGTCACACAGCTATTGACATTATATTTGCGTTCCAAAAAGTGCTTATTCATTCCGGGTTTAGAACCTTCATGCGGCGGTCCATGATGAGTGCAGCTCGTACGTTTGATTATCTTGTCATCGGTGGTGGTTCAGGTGGGCTTGCTAGCGCTAGACGAGCAGCACAACTTGGTGCAAAAGCTGCATGTATCGAGCATGGACCGCTGGGCGGCACATGTGTAAGTAACAAAATAGTTTACTACTAGCTCTAGGGTAAATTGATCAAAACGAAAGCCCTTTTGAATGATACAAATGAAATCGATAAACAGGTTGGTTTAACTGGTTTTAAGCACAGAAATAGAATTATTTAAATGTTATGATGCGGAGTATAAAAGACACAAGCGGCAAGATATATTATACCAATCCCTTAGAAGGTTACATATAATATTGTGACCTGAAACTTTCCTTGGCTTCTTTAAAGGCCCTTTGAAACCTTTACCAACCAACAACTTAGGCATATTCTATAAACTCCAAATTTATCCATTTTATCTGATCTGATATCGTAGATGGTTTTTTCAAAATAATTGCGGCTTTTCGACGGATTGCCTCGCGTAATATTCATTCACTGCAGTCTGCATGCAACCCACACTTGACAAGCTTAAGAAATTGGTTACGGAATCTAATAAGAAACTCGGTCAGCCGTAGCGGATCCTTTAATTTACTTAAAACAATGTGAATGATCAAAGGGCTTGCTAGCGCTAGCATCAAGTAAATTTCAAACACGTTGTCTTAATTGATTCATTTTGTATTAATCAAGTTGCAGTATTCCTCTTGTAAATTCTGAAAGCAGATGTAATTTGTATTAAATATTTTTCCTGCTTATGCAGAGTAGAAAACTGAGGGAGCAGTTGCATTGGATGAGGAGGGGGGAGGGGTAAGAGAAGGGGTACACAGGCTGGGAGTGCAACTAGTCTCACCATACTCCCTCCCT
>JAOBRD021043082.1:0-24977 GCA_027575215.2 Hydrozoanthus sils | reverse complement strand
AAACCATCACTATTGTCTATTGTTGCTTTGTTCTTGCTACTGCTTGCCAACCTCTGATATCTTCCACCATGCTGAGCATGTTTATTGAAGAAAACACCAGCACAACAGCAAATGGAATCATAGTCTAATTGTTATTAAATATAAACCATCACTATTGTCTATTGTTGCTTTGTTCTTGCTACTGCTTGCCAACCTCTGATATCTTCCACCATGCTGAGCATGTTTATTGAAGAAAACACCAGCACAACAGCAAATGGAATCAGATAAAGTGGTACAATGGGAGCATGGGTGACAATAACACCCAACACAAATGATCCATACACCAAAGATGGGGGAATTTTGGGCAGTCGGTGAAAGCAGAAACAAATAATGTTAAGACAAAATATTGATGATATGTAAGCTGTGGGATCTGCCCTGAGCTTGTATGAGAGCTTCAGGTCTTGCACCCATGCTGCAAGTGTGGCCAAATTTGTACAAATTGTAAAGAGAACAATGCAGTAGATAGTTAAGTAAAAGTTACACATGCTGTCGAGATACTTAAGAAAATGTGGGTTTGCCTTTGATGGGAGCCTTTGAAAAGCTTGTAACTTGGCTGCAACTCTACAGGTCTTGAAGAGAAAGAAGGCAAAGCTGAGCATCAAAGCAACAGTACCACAGATAAATAAAGATGTTAATGTTAAGCCAACTGCAACACAAATTTCTAAGAAAATCAACAGCTTGTTGTTTTCTTTTCCAATGGTAGCTTTTGTTCCAAAGCCTAACACAACACTTCCAAGGCGCATCACCACCCCTCCCCACACAAACAATATTGTTGTGATTAATGCTGCAGTGAAAGATACAAACATCAGTGGCAAAATCCAATCAAATGTTCTTAAGTCATACACACTTGGAAGCCAACTTTGGTGACCTCTTGCCTCATGGAAAACCAAAAATGACAGAATCAGTTGAGCAATAAGAAAGTGTGCCTGTAATAATAGTAGCAACATTCTCAAGCTTTTTGAGAAATCTGAGAGAAGTTCAAAGAAAGAGGGGCAGTAACCTTCAGTTGCTAATGTTGACAACTGCCACGACAACACCAACAACAACACTGAATATATCCATGCTGGAATCTGTACAGAATAAAACCTAAAAATTTGTCCCAGTGTCTGACGTGTGTCCATTTTCGCTGTTATAGTATAAGAGCAGTCACGGCATGTGAGTAAATGAATCTGAACTTGATGCCTGGACCATTTAGGCTTGGGGTGTTGTAACTTGACCATAACTTTCATTACACTTGTATTTGAAAAGAAATAAACATCTTCTTTGTACCAAGGAACATGAACTTGTGCTGCCAGTATTCCTGTGTTATTCCCTTCTTCGCATTCTGTTACACTGATATCAAAAGTATAAACCTTCCATGCCTTTGTTAAGGTAGGGATGGTACAGTTCAAAAACACTGGATGTTCACTTGCTAGAATTTCAATACTTGTTCTGCTATAAAACCATGGTAGTTCAAGTTCTATTGAAGAGTGTTTAGAATCAAGAAATTCAGTCCAAATAAGTGCTTTTTGATCTCTAGGATTCGGATTATAAACCACCAAATGTGTAAATTTTAAATGCTCTTGCAGTTTGAACGAGACAAGTTTTAGAGCTGAATTTGTCACTGGAAACAACTGAGTATAAGAAAACAATGGTACCAAACTGTTGCAACTATTTCCAGACATTTTCTTACAACCATAAAGCAAATGTTCAGTGTAAAGATTTGTCAAAATGGTGAATTGTGTTAATGGTCTGCTTGGAAAAGCATAAAATTTCTTTCCATTCTTAGCAGCTCGTAACTTTGTACTGAACTTCCAAAAATCCTCCTTGATCAAAACTAAAGATCGGTTCTTGAATGAGTCTTTAACCTGGTCTTGTTTTGAAAACCTTGGTCTAGCATAAGACACAAAATGATATCTCATCACTTGCATCCTTAAATTTTTACTTCTGGTAATTTGCTGGGTGGTTGCATCAACCATATCAAATAATGCCCTGTTAATTACCAAAACTAGTTGTTTGCACCAGCAAAGACAAAGATGGTCAATGGTAACCCACACATTTGGGACAGCTGTCGAAACTACACTGATGGACTGGTTTGCCTGTGCAAGCCCTGCAAGCGAGGATATTCCAGATCGCACTAACACATCATTGGTGCCTCCACTGATTGACAGTGTCACCAGGTCTTTGAGTGATGATTTCACATGGTTCAATTCTTGAGACCAGAACTTGTTCACATTGTCGTAAAAGCTGTCAAGATACGGGTCAAGGGAGACTACAGCATGTTGGTGAGGTGTGCCTAAAGTAATGATTGTGTGAACCTGGGAGCTGTCAAACCCTGACAGCGCAAACTGGGCCCTCGCCAAGAGTCCACCCATTGAATGACCGATCAGAACAACAGATTTGGGAGGGTACTTTGTGTTCGAATACAACTTCAAAATCCGTGTGATACACAGTCTGACAAAAAACGCTTGTTCCTCGAGATACCCACCAGCAATTCCTGAAAGACTTTCCGCTAAGTCAACAGCAAAATAGTTGAAGTGATAGGCATTCTGTTCAGCTTTTCGAAGAGCAACAGACGCTAAGGAGCGGACTTGCTTGTAACTGCCAGCGTTGCCCGGAATGAAGAGAACTGGAATTCCATTCAATCGAAACCGCCTGATCCTATCCGCATACTCTCCTTCGCCATACAGATATAACTTATAATTTAGAAAACGATTGGCAATTTTTTTTCCGAGAGGAACTCGTAGATACTCCGGGTATTCGTACATCCAGGTCATTTCGCATCTATTGTCTTCAACATTCATGAAAAACTCTTTGAACCCAACATACGAGAAGGCGGCTAACACAGACAACAAAGTGATGAGGATAACATACTGTTGTGAGTTGACAGAACTAGACAGCAGGACCATTTCTGTTAAACGTTGTCTTACAGTAGTTTTGAAGTACAGTCTGTCTTTAAAGTCCTGAAAAAAGCGTTTCTTTAGTTTTCACACAACTAAAAATCCACCAGCACCTTATACTTTCCCAGGCACAAAAGCTTCTAAACACTCCCAGGCCAGGATGCACAGCTGATGGCCCGGTTACATAGCAAACTCAAGCTTGCCGCCAAAAAAAAAAGGCTTCTTTGCTATGACATTGTGTGACAATTATTTTTGTTAGAACTGTGACTGAAAAGAAGCATGTCAGGTGCAAGAGTACGGTATTTATGCGAGAATGACAAATCTGTACTCATAAATAATTTTGAAAAGCGAGGATGGATTTCGTGTGCAGCAGATGAAGACTGGAATTTCTATTGGTATTTATCAAGTTTTAATACTGTTTATACGTTTGTTTTAGTTATTTTTAACATCTATGGGTCGTACGTCTTATATTCTTAGCTTACACAGTGTTCAGTTCTGTAAGTCCTGCTTAACAAGATTTTAGGTCAAAATCCACTTTTACTGAATTTAGAATTTAGGTTTTTACCCAGTTTTGTGGAGGTAGTAGTTGCTATGCAACAGTATTGAAAGTTGGGAAATAGTACATTCTGTAGTGCGACCTTAACTGTTTTTCAGTTTTGTTAAGTATTTTCAAAGCTTCCTTTAAGGGTAGGCGCTGTTGTGCTAACATTCTAGGGATAACAGCATTTAGAGAACAAACTAAACAACAAATTTTAGGTTGAGTCTAACAGACATGTTTTGGCAGAACTGAACCACTGCCTTCCTAATGCAAGTGTATTTAAACAATATAATTACAATAATAATAGAAATGATACAATGAGTGGCCTACTGGGAATATAATGTTGAAGCACTTTATGGCTGCTCAATGTATTTATTTTTATAGTTATTGTAAATATATTTTTTACCTTAAAGATCAAAAATTATTGATCCAAATAGTTGAAGAAACCACAACTGTGTGAGCACTTTGATATATAGCCAAAGAGTTTTAAATTGCCATTCACATGTTTTGGCATGTTGCATGCCATCTAGAGAATGAACAGGTATTATTAGTGCACATAGCGAATAAAATGATAACGGTAACTATTCATGCAACATACTGAAACATGTAAATGAAAGTTTAAAACGCTTTTGTTATATATCAAAGTGCTTACACAGTTATTTTTTTTTACCTTCTTAATTTTTTTGTACACTTATTATGTGCTTGCATTTAACACTGAGGAAGGCAGAGGTTTTTGCCAAAACATGCCTGTTAAACTTGTACTAAAATTTGTCATTTAGTTGTTGAAGTCTGCTGTACAATCAACCATTAGAGAATAGTGGAGTAAAGCCAGCCCAGGAAAAGATATGCCTTTGGGTCTGGCAAAGGCTAAGCAAAGTAAATTATAATATTAAAGCCATGTTTCTTTGTTATTTATTGTTTTACCACAGTTCTGTGTGTTAATTAAATTTTGTCACTTCCCCTGCTACAGGGCTTCTGTTCAGACAGTCAGAGCAATTTTCAATGTGGAAACTGGGTACAGACTGGGAGATGATCAGTACGTAAGAGTCCTTTATCAGCAGAATTGTCCTGCAGTTGAAATCAGCTTCCATGCTAAAATAGCCCAAGAGACAGTTGACTGCATATCTTGAAAACTTAGTTTGGTGTATAAATGAGAGTTTGATCTCCCAAGAAAACCTCAGAAACAGTGCTTTGAAGGACCAATGATGAGTAAATTGGCAATTTTTAACCTTGGCACAAACTGTTACTTGGACCTTTTTAGTCCTGAGCCTTTCAATTGTTAATATTATTAATAATTGTTAACAATAAATACATTCATGTATGAACAATATTTTAGAAGATAACAAATACTACCATTAATTTTATTTTTTCAGATGTTTTTACTCCCAGAGACTCCCACATTATCCAGCATTTGCAAACATGCCTTTATTTTTCTTTGAAAATAATAATTGATATGCTTGCAACTGGCTAAGCACAATATTTTGCACAATATTTTGCCCAATATATATCATACAATAATATATAATTGTAAATTATTTTACCTAATAATTAAACTTCTTTTGTTACTAGCTATTGTCTATACTAAAGATTTAATTAGAAATATTATACTTTATAACACTTATTATTTAATAGTACATATCCAGCTTATAGTGAGTTTTGTACCCTAAGGCTGTGGTCTGATATTTTCCAGTTTCAGACCGAGCAAATGAGGTTAATAAGTTATTTGTTATTAAGAATATTTTAAAAATGTAATATAGTCATGGTAGAATATAGACAAAAAAGTTTGTAATGCCTGCAGTTTTCACCTGCAGAGAATCAAGCCCACTCGATCAGCAGCCAATCATTTTAAGGGGCCATGCATATAATAGTTCTAACTTTAACAATAATTAGACCTGGGTTTTTCTTTAGAGTGATCAGCCATTTTCCCAACCATTATGAACTAACAAGGAAGGATTTAATGGTAAAGAATATCAAGCGTTATAGAAAAGAGCTGGAGAAAGAGGGAAGTCCACTTGCAGAAAGGGATGAAAATGGAAAATACATCTACTTAGGTAGTCTACATATGTCAATATCATTTTAATATTAAATGATTAGTAATAAAAAATGCCTAAGCTATGTTGTGGTTCAATTTCATACTTGGTTAAAATTTTCCTTTCCTTTGTTTTTGGACATGGTAAAGTATGATAATGAGTTGGAATCAAAGGGAAATAAAATTTAAACCAAGGAAAAAAATTGAACCACAACAGCTAGACATGATGATTTCGAACAGTTTCCACTCTCAAAATAAAACTACTGAGTTAGAGGATGCCTAATTATCTATAATTTTGACCACTTGGTAGCCATTGGGTGTTAAGAAGAAGGGAGCAGGTCTAGAGAGTTTCCAGTGGACGTTATGAGAAAATACGTGGTGTCATACGGGAAAATGGACAAAAACGGTTTACCTATTAAGCCGTTAAAAGTGCTCACGATCCGTTCAGTAACTGTTAAAACGGTTCGGGAAAGCATTAAAGGCATTCAAAAAACCATTAAGAGTTTTTCACTGGCCATTAAAAGGGTTAGAAAAACCGTTTGATGCTTCCATTTAGGTCGTTAAAAATTTTAGAAAAAACTGTTCAAATTTTGAGTCAAAACCATTAAGCCATGTTAGGAGAAGCCGTTTAATTCAGACCAAAGCTGTTTAATACTTTGGACAAGTCGTTTCGAGTTCATTGTTTGAGCCCTAATCAGAAATGACTTTGTATACCGGCATAATTCGGGCATGATTTTTTGCAAGTTATCAAATAAGTTCAACTTCGTTATCAGAAATGGCTCGCTCTTGAGCTAAATTGTGATACAACTACATTTAAGCTTATCGTTTGTAACTTGCAATTGGTTGACTGAATTGCAAACTAGAAATAGAATATCTCGTACTGCAGTTTCTATTGGGAATTAAAGTCTTGTTTATTCGCTGCAAAACATTGTTTAGAATCTTAGCGAGCTGCAGATTATTCTAAAAGAAAATTCAATTCTCCACAACTCACTTTTCCTAAAACAACTGTCCTGCTTTACCGCCAAGTCATTTGTTTCTTAACATTAACTATAGACGCCTATAGGCATTCACTCACTTTTAAAAGCATCTAAATACAAAGTTTCTAACCAAAAAGTGGTTCAAATCACATTAAATGATAACTAATAACCTACCTGTAAAAACTTGTTTACAAAGAATGTGCTTTGAAACTTACAACCTTTTCCACTTGAATGGCTGTGGTATGAACAAGTGTCGTGTCAAAAAAGCTTTGCTATTTTCACAGACTAGTTTTAAAATTCAAAACTTCATCGACTAACAACTAGTTTTAAAGTTTCAAATTTCAATCCAGAGCGCGTTCATACGACAGTTTTTAACCGTGGTTAGCTATGTATGACAGGTTCACTTGCAAGTAGGGTCTGATATAATATTAATATTATAACACATTTATATAGTGCTGACCAATAGTTGCCCTTGGTGCTTTACAATCTTAAGAATTATTACTTATAAAAATCAGTGAAAAAAGAAAAGGAGAAGAAACCCCTAAACCTAAGAATAAGCCAAATGAAATAAATAGGTCTTGAGCGACTTCTTAAAACTATCTACACTACTTGATTCTCTAATAGATAATGGAAGCTGGTTCCACAGTTTGGGGCCAGCAATTGAGAATGCTCAGTCACCATATGTTTTCATGTTAGTACGATGCACAACAAGAAGTTTCTGTGAGGCTGACCTAAGTGATCATGAATAAGATCTGACAACATATCGCTAAGATAGGCTGCGCCATGCCATTAAGTGCTTTATAAACCAAGAGTAAAACTTTAAAAACTATTCTTAATTTAACCGGTAACCAGTAGAGACTCTCAAGTACAGGTGTAATATGATCATACTTTATGGTTAAAGAAACAACACGAGCAGCAGTATTCTGTAAAACCTGTAGCTTAGCTAACTGATAAGCAGGCAGTCCATACAAAAGTGAATTACAATGGTCTATTTTAGAGCTGACAAAAGCATGTATCAAAATTTCTGTAGACTCCTTTTAGAGAAATTTTCTAATCTGGGAGATATTCTAAGATGAAAGTGAAAGACCTCGCACACTTTAGCTATATATGTGATTATAATATATTGCGTCTTCGGATTTTCATGACTTTAAAAATGCTGCTTCTTGTTTGAATTTATTATTCACACTTCTATAGTTTATGCTAGAACTTCAATGAACTCAAGCTCTAACTAGTACAGCAAAGTGTTTTCCATTAGTACTTCAAATGATTATAAATGCTTGAACTATACGCCTTACCTAGAAACAAGTAAAACAAACTGCTTGTGCATGACTGCATACCCTCGACAAAAACAACATCGCTGCAAACTAGTTTGAAGCGGTACACAAAACTGATGCCTGAAAAGTAGTTCAACTCCAATAGTATGTTGTAATACCAGAGTAACTAAGATTTGTATTTGTGCTGACCATGTTTTAAATGTTTCCTGCATTATATATGAAACATGCTTGTCGAACGACCTTGACAGCTTTCATTTGAGTGTTTGTTAAATCAGTACATTATTAAAATATGCAATTTCTCTTTCGAATTCACTCATAAAAGAATGATAGAATTGTGAATTTTACTCCAGGGCTAAATATGAGTACAAGCTGTTAAGTCAGAGCATTTAATAGTTGCAATTTAACATCTTAATTGTTAAATTGGCAGTTCGACCAGCCGTTAAGCAACCCGTTAAAGTTTTCAGAAAAAGCTGTTAAGAGAATCAGGGCAATCCGTTAAAACGATTTTGCAAGCCAATATTTTTTTACCTACCCATTAAAAGCATTAAGGAAAGCGTTTATATGGTCTGAAAAACCGTTCACAACCCGTTAACTAACTGTTAAATTTTGGCCGTTAAGCGGAAAGCCATTTTTGTCCATTTTCCCGTGTGACGCCACATATGCTTAGCTAATTAAACAACACCTTCCATTACATTTAATCACCATAATATTAATGGCTAAATCATGTGGTTGTCAAATCAGTACTGCCAACATGGCTTCAATACCCCGCTGTATTATGGAGCTTCTAAAACACAAAAACAATAGTGGACATTGAGGGGGAGGAGGTGGGGGGGATGGGGTAAGCCCTTAATTAGTCCAATGGATATTAAGCAGTTGAAAAATGATTTTTCGATGCCAACCTCCTTAATTGCTATGAGAAACGGAATAGGAATTCTAAGATTATCATATATGTGATTGTGACAAAAGCTGTATAAATTATGCAGTTTACAATGTATATTAGTTGAACATAGCATAATTTTTAAAAAAGCTTCAACCAGCTTGTTGTAATTATACTTACATCTTAGATTTCATTCCTGTGACATATTTACTTCCTGCTGACTATAACCTTTTTGTGGAGGAGTTCAGGAAGGCTCCATCAAGCACTTGGATTATGAAACCAACAGGAAAGTGTAAGTTACAGCATCTAACTTCTCCTTTATGTAGTAAATTAGCTCATGTACATATATTATAAGAACCTGTTAGCTGGGCTAAAATTTTCCTTTTAAGCCCCCTCCACACAAGAACCTATTAAGGCTAAAATTTTCTTAATCTTTTAAGTCTTGATAGAGTAAATAATTTATATGTACATTTCTGATTACAGTTTATGAAATGTAAACATTTTTGCTGAGAATAAATATGCAAGTTGTAAGGTTTAATTAGCTAATTGTAAACATTAGTTTACATACTAGTGTACCAAAGTTAAAAACTTCTGTTGATGCGTTGGATGTTTGTACATATTGATTCTATATTCTATCCATGCATGGACATGAGTTAGATCACTTAGACTGTCACTCAAATGTGTGCAAATTAATATTAAAAACTCTCAGCTATAGTATGTATATAGTCACCCTATAACTTCCCTATGCAAGCTTTTCCCCAACAAAAATTGCAGATATGCCAAAATCACACACCTCAGTTCAGTTAGGCACATGGTGACATATGCAATTCTAATTTTTTTCTTTTCTTTTTCTCTTTTGATTATTTTTGATTTTTTTAAATTTGTTTTTTAAAATTTTAGATTATTTTTTTTACATGGTTAGCACTAACTATATAGCCCCCAAATAGTTGGCATTTTGTTTTATGCCTTTCACAGCATAATTATTTTATTCAAAAAGTGACCTTTCAATTAAATTAGACAGGAAACTTTGCTTATTCGAACTTGTCCAAATTGTGGATATGGCTGTATATATGCTGTACTTTGTTGTATTTTTGTTACTCCCTTATGAAGCCTACTTAAAGGTGAAATGCATCGGACAATAAAAGTCAAAAGAAATCTTATAATTCTACTCAGCAATCTGGTTGTGTTGCTCATAAGTAACTCAGTGTTAAGAACTTTAAAAAAAATAAAAATAAAATAATAATAAAAATAATAAAAAGAGAATTGAAGGTGTGTGATAAATCGCTCACCTCAAGGCATAAAAGCTTTTTTGTGGAGGTGTGCTCATGTGATTGCATGCCTCTCATGGTTCCAAAGGCTTGTCTATAATAAGTTATATACTAAGAGAGCTCTGAAAATAAAGGGCCATTACAGAGATGAAACAGCAACAGGCTAAAGTTAAAGGGTAAAGAAAGGAGATGAAAGAGTAGTGAGAAAAACAATAAAGCCTATATCTAGAACACTGAATCAGATGTTTGTGGAGAGCAGTTTTAATATGTCAAAGTTCAGTCAGAGCTCTCCTTGCAGTTTGATTGAATAAATTAAACCCTGTCACTCAAATGTGTATGTTTAACTGCAGCACGAGGAATTGGGATATTTCTCATCAACAGACTGTCACAACTCAAGAAATGGTCCAGGGATAGCCGAGGGACCCCGTAAGTAGTTTTGCCAAAATTGATTGTTGAATTGTGTTTCAATTTTGTACTAATAAGTAATTTGCTATCAAATTAAACTCTTTACTAAATAGAGCAGGTAGAGTTCTGAAAAAGGAAATTGAATATAAGTAAATTTGATAATTGTCTTAGCATTAAAATATACAGTCATGTGCAGGTACATTTCCTTCTCTTCTTTCTGTCAGTTAGCACATTTTTTGTGTTACTTGGAGGGACTGTATCTGATGAACCTCCAAAGCTTTTACAAGGGGTACCAACACCATCCCCCTTCTGTGATTATCTTCTAACAGGAATCCTCATACTCAGACAATTTTTAACAAAAAAAGTAGGTGCAAGTGATTTTCAGAAGGACTTGATTGTGGACTGAACTGTTTTCATTTGTCAATGTTTCAGACTGGTTCATGCTACTGGTAAAGATGCCTATGTCATTTCAAGATATATTGACAATCCTCTTCTAATTGGTGGCAAGAAGTTTGACTTGAGAATTTATGTACTGGTTACATCATTTAGACCACTGAGATGCTATTTGTGAGTACACTTAAATTTAGTTTAATTAAATTTAACTTCTGTTCATGTGTAAAATAGGAGGACTGTAAAGTTGACATCATCATTACCGATTCGAATCTGGCTCAAAGGACTACTTTTCAACCATTTTTATTTTTCTATATGAACTTGGTGTCATTAACAAAACAAAAACAATTGAAAAGCTCGAAGACAATTAAATCAATTTTTCATATGATGTATGTATGGGCAGCAGAAGCAAAAAATTGCGGGGCACAGTGGAAATTGTAATAGTTTATCATGAAATCTAAAATTCCTATTCAAAAGCTATTCAAAATATGGGGGGGGGGGGGGCAGGACCCCGCCCCTTCCCCCACATCCCCTGCAGTTCCACCACCCAAAATTAATAGCTATGATATCAATCCATCATAAGATAATAAAGAAAAAGCTTGGTGTTACAAACAGGTAAGGTGGGGAGGAGGGAACTCGACCCCTAATATCACAAACTAGGTTGTAGTGGTTAAACCTACTGTTAATGCCCACCTTGGGAGTGACAAGACAAGACAAGATCAAGATCTTTTATTATTACAGGTCCTTGTACTACAAAGGTACATCGGTGACATCTTCGACAACTTTCAATTTCTATAATCAATTTATTGCTCCTTGGGCAGAAATTCCTTGTGTTTGTTTGTCAAAACAATCTGTTACAAATTTTGCTATTTCCCTCATGCTTTCCTCACTGGGTTAATAAGTTTGAGGAAGAGCATGTCTTGGGATAACATATTTGCATCGAAATTATCTTTCAACTTATTTTCACAAATAAAGCCCCTTGTATATTTTGGTATATGTTAGGCATCGTAATAAGAAATGTGCCTCATCTTCAGTCTCCAATTTGCAGGTTTGGCATTAACTCAATCTTTCAGTTTTGCATAAGGTCTTTGAAGCCTCCCCTTTTCGATTTCGTAGGAATGATTACTAATTCTTAGTTTTGTAAAGTTGGTTCTATGTTTAACATTGGCATTTTCGTCTAAATAGTCTTCATATTCATATTATTTTGTCTTAAATGTTTGATAAACTTTGGGAGTGTTAATAACCCTGGGAAATGTTATAAATAATAAATATATTAGTAAAATTTTGCTTAGGAACTACTGTCTTTCTCATTTTTTCTTTTTCTTTTTTTTGTTTCCCATGGTGCAGGTACAAGCATGGGTTTTGTAGATTTTGCACTGTGAAATACAATGCTAACGTGAATGAGCTAGATAACATGTTTGTTCATTTGACGAATGTTGCAATTCAAAAAACAGGGGTAAGTTTGGAGTTTTAGCATTGTTTTATACGTGACCAGTGTATTTTTATAATCTATCTCGTTATGGTTTTGGTTTTGTTCACATTTTGAAGATGGAAAAGGCAGCATTCAACTAAGAACAATAGAGCAATTTTAAAACTCTTTCAGTACTAAGAGTGCCCGATGATGAATATGTTAGTTTTTATAACCTGCTTTCACAGTATTTCTATGGGTTCTTTGGGAGAATTTTGTAATTTCTGTTAGAGAGCTTGTATTGGGTTACCAAATTTCATATCCTGAAGATTAATGAAATCTTATTTTTTATTGATGCAATAAGTAGAATTTGGATGTTGGCAAATGTTTGATGTTCTTAGTTGAAACTATTATCCCTACGAGACAAAGACTTGTTCGTTTTCCAACATAAGCAGTATAGATACCCCATTATCGGCTTGAAGACCATAAAACCGGGATGTCTCTACCTGTTTTACAACAGGTTGGTTCTTTAGTTTTTCAATCAGGATGTCAAGAGACTTAGCTTTTTGTAGATGTAAGAGTAAAGGCAGCAACTTTTTTTTAGTTGTTTCAAGACGCCGAGCAAAGGTTTGGCGCCAGAAATAAAAAACCAGGTCTACTGTGCGACAGACTGGTGTCTTTGCGGGTGCTATAACCTAATTGTTGTGGGTTAATGAGCGTAGTAAAGTTTGAACGGAAAATCCTTAGTTTGTAATCATAGTTTGGTATACTGTCGAGTGTTCGGGTACACCAAGGAAGATTTTTGAGCTAGTTAAGCTTTCATGCTTTTATGTGATACAATCGAGGCTGTTTTACACCGTAAAATGAGACTAACGTACCGACGTTTCGGACTAGCTGTCCTTCGTCGTAGTAAAAAAGTGTGAAAAGTGTTTGATGCTTTTACTTATCAGGAAGAGTACAATGCTATCCACGGAGGAAAATGGACAGTCAAGAATCTTAGGTTGTACCTTGAAGGTACTCGAGGGAGAGAGGTCAGTCAACAATCAGTAAAATTAAAGTTGTATCTACGAAACAAGCTTTCACAACGGAGGGTTTGTTAGATAACTCAAGTAAATTGTTTTCTGCATTTTTAGCATTCGATGATTGGATAGGACAGATACTGTAATCTGCTGTTTGATCCTACTACCTTCTCCTGTTACAACAAAGGTGTATTTGTTGTTTTTTGTCTGATCTCTATAAGAGCAAGTTAAAAAGTTGCGTATAGAATCACCACCAGGGTTTTCAATTTATGAAAATGTAGCAGGAGGAAAAGTAAAAGTAGCCAGGGCTTATTTTGAAATTTTGTATGCCTGGAGGACCTTACTATAATAATAAAATACTTAAAGGCCCCAAAAGTACCCGATCAAAGTAGCTGGTGGTTTGGGTCGGGCATTGGCATCTTTGATAACCCTGACCCTTGAGAACCACTTGGTTAAGTTACGTATTTGGGTTCTTGAATTCGATGCGGCCAGAAAGATCCTGAAGGTTGAGGGAATGGCGCTATAAAAGGACAGGTTTCTCTTTCAATAATTAATTTAAATTAAACATTCAGAACGACTGGACAGCCATAAAGTTGATTGCGGGATCCGACAAGAAGCAACCACTGTTTTTGTTGTTGTTGTTGTGTGGTCGTTTGCATTCGAACAGATTTGATAAAAAAAAACGAGTTGAAATTGAAATGGTTTGTTTTCAGCTCAAACGCCAAAAAATGCCGTAAAAAGCATTTTTAAAGAGCTGTGTCAGTAGTTTTAAAGGAAAAGTTTTCTTTTGTTTCCTCTTAGGGTTTGAAACTCCATCTTTTGGACGCTGAAGAAAATGCTGTATAATTGCACATAATTTAACCAAGGCTTTTGCCTTCAGAATTTTTGGTATTTGGTCTTTATGAAAAAAATTCTCGACATTGGAAAATTTTGTTGAGATGATTTTTGATGTTGGAAAGGCTGCGCTATTTTGACACTCCAAAACTTTTTTTTTTATACTAAAGAAATGAAAACTAACGTTTCCATTTTTTGTTTTTAACAGCTGACTGAAAAACTCTTTGATGACATTAACTGGCAGATTGTGCATTCACTCAAAGCAGTGCAGGTATGTGTCATGAGTGATTTGACTGAACATGTGCAGTGCGAATAGACTAGACTTAATCTGTGAGAATTTACGTGTGAAGAAACATTTCATGGTGATAGTATATGTATCTTGGTGTATGGGATGTACTTAAGACTGCTTATTTTAATTATAGTATATAGTTTTTAAAAAAACTATTGCTTATTTTAATGTTTGAAAAGTTGTTACTGACATTTCAGGAGAAAAACAACATCAGACGGCATATTTTGAAGCCAGACTGCCTTTGTGCTTTGAGTCTAAAGAACTCAACGTTAGTTTTCTGTTCATAACATACATCCACATCCACGGTGATGGGGTTTACCCTTTGTGGATTATTAGTTTAGATTTAGATAACATCTAAACTCATTTTGTTGCTTTGCAGAATGTAATTGCAAATGACAGGCATTGTTTTGAATGTTATGGGTGAGTAGCAAGAACAACATTTTTTTATTTGCACCTTAGATGTAATTTACTGAATTTTAGTTCGTTTGTCTAAACTTGGAGAAGGTACTAGCCCTAACAAATACTTAGAAGCTAAAAATGGGTTAGAACCAAGATGACAGTTGTACATTTGATCTTGTTTGATATTTATTGAGGAGGTGGAGGTACAAATTCTACTGGATTACAAAACAACGGTTATTTCAAATTATAACCCATCCAAAAAAATTTTGTGCAATCTCATTGGATAAAGCGCGTCATGTGGTACAAAATCGGAAGTAGGTTATCAGCGAATATACCCCTTCCAATTTGATAACTGCCCTGCGATTTTGTCGGCCATTTTTAAGCAAGACAACAAACATTAGTTTTCAAATTTTAACAAGTTCGAATTGATAGACAAGAAAATTAATCGTTTCGCCGAGTTTAACAACGAAGATTTTTTCAAAATGCCTGATTTTAAAGGCAGTGCGAGACAACGCAAAAAGGTCGACAAAGTACGACGTAAACGTGTTTGAAGGTAAAAAAAGTCCGTTTTCGCTAAACAACAGTTCCAACAAACTTAGCTAAACGAAATAAAAGTTCTCTTAAGTTCTGTAAGATATCTTAAGCTTAAAACTGAGAGTTTACATTCCACCCTACTTCAATTATTGTGGAGAAGAGAGAAATTTTTATCGCTGTAATTGTACACAAAAGTCTTTTCGAAGAAAAATTTATTGGGAGGGTTAAATAAATAAACCCCTTTTTGGCTCACTGGTATATCGGAGGATATAATGTCCTTGGCTGATAGATTGTCCTCAAAATTTCTCAGTTGCCCTCGAAGCTTCGCTTCTCGGCCAACTGTTCATTTTTTCTGTTCAAATTTTTAGACTGAAGCTGCAGCTGATGTTTTAAATCGATACAATGTTGATTTATACTATCCTGCTTCTTGAAATTTTTAGATACGATATAATTGTTGATGACAACCTCAAACCATGGCTCATCGAGGTAGGTTTAACACGTTGTGCATTGTTTAAGCTAAAAAGCTAGATCCCTTTTCGAGACAAATGGCTCATTAGGCCGGCGCTTATCTCCGGTTTCCGTGGTGTTAAGTGGATGAGAGTCTTTGTTCCCCCTCCCCCCCCCCGGACACTAGAACACTAGTCTTTCGCAGGTTAGCAAAAAAAATGGTCCCACCATCAAATTCATACAGAAAATAAGTTTCTGTCAGATAATCAGAAAGTCCAGCCGTCATTTTAATTCAGAAAAGTAGGTTCCATTATGTAGAGAAAGCTCAACCATCAGAGTTTCGTCGGGATTATCCTGAGTTTGAGTTCATATCCCGAATCTCGATTCATGCTCTGCAAATACTGATTCCAGGAAGTTACGATGCCTACGATGATTACGATTTTACGATGCCTGGATAAGCTATCCGCTGGATAAAAGCTAAATAACATCACTAATAATTCAAACACTGTTTGACTTTTTGTTGATTTCTCTATCTCTGGTTGTTAAGTGAGTGGAGGACTCCAAGAGTAATGGGTAAAATGTTGTCAAACAACTTTCGTTATAGCTTTATTGCCGAAAATACAAAGCACTTATCCCACGGGTAATTTAGCCAAGCTTTGTACAACCGGTCCCAGATTTGGAATGGCTAATCCGAATGTTTTGTTCGTTCTTCCTCAGGTTAATGCGTCTCCTTCACTGACCTCAACCACTTCAGCTGATCGAATCATGAAGTATAACTTGATCCATGACACATTAAGTATTGTGGTACCAAACGGAGAGGTTCCGGAGTAAGTAGATTCTTAGTAAATAATAAAGGACGTTTTCAATGACATTTCTTCCAACCTTTAATGCTCTTTACTATTTTCAGTGTCAGATGGAACAAGATCCCATCGAAAGAAGCCATGGGGAGTTATGAAGTACTGTGAGTAGTTTAGATTCTATTTTACGAAGTCTTGATTGGCTTTTGCTTTTGGCTTTGGTGATCCCAGAGTCAAATCCACACGTTTGTAATTAACCAGCTGGTCTGCCTCCAACCATTACGAAATTTATTATTATTATTATTATTATTATTATTATTATTATTATTATTATTATTATTATTATTATTATGTCTTGCATATTTTCGTTCGCTCAGGTACAGATAGTAAAGAATAATGGCCAATGTCGTCGGTTTCTGACAGATTGGCTCTTTCTAACAATATCAGTTACGTAGTATAAAACGGTGAAAATGTCTCTGAAACCCTTTCAAAAGGTATTGAAGTGTATTTGTATTCAATCTGGTGTCAAACACGCACCCCCTAGAGAAGCTGATTGGAAAGTTTTAAGAGGGCTTGTTGCAGTCTCGATCCCAGTTTCTCTCGGTTATACTGATTTGTTTTCCGTCAAAACTGATGGAACTAAGAACGAAATTGGCTTGTGAAGCTGGAGTTTAAAGACCGTATCACACAACAATCGTGACAAATTCCCCGTCGAAAGCATTACAACAAAGGCAGTGCACGTGACAGCATTTGAATTGCAAAAGCCTGCACTATGATTTGCCATAAATATCCCAAACAGGAGATTATTAGTACATGCAAAATGAGTGGAATGCACTTTTCGCTCGCCGTGATTGATTCTTTTAGCTCAGAATATTCTTGGATGTATGTGTCCGTATCTAGAAGTCACATTTGCGTTTTGTCTTAACGTATAGACTTCTCAACCATCTGACTGAATCAACGTTGCCGTAAAACTCGATAAACAAGATTCAAGCTTCCATTTCCTTTTCCCCGAACAAGAAAATTCTCTTCTCCTAGTGGCCTCAGCTCGTACACTTTGCTTATACATGTATGCACATCGCTATCCAGCCATAATCGCGGCTTTAAACATTTTAAATGGTCAAAATGATGACAACAAAAAATTAACAAATAGAAAGTTTTGATTTAAACAACTGATACCAGTATAAAATTGAGACGAAATGTTTGCTATAAAACGCACAAACAAACTTAAAGAAAGCGCCAAAATTTGTGTACTTATGTTTACTGGAGGAGAGGAAATCATTTTTGACTAGCAGCATCGTGAAAGAACGCTCTATCACACAACATAAGCCGAGGAAGAAAATTGTCAAATTTAAGTTATTGTTTCAGATTTTTTGGAAGAAGCAGCATGTTTTGGCAAATACTAAAGCAATTATCCCCCTCAGGGTCAGACCGTCTTAACGTAGCGTAGCGTAGGGAATCGCTTATGAACATACAGCCATTAACTTGGCCTTGACTTGTTACTTTAGCTATGACGAGGAACTTGCGGCCCAGGATCTTGTTGACAGAGACCTCAAGTCAAGATCGAGTCAAGGAGGAGCAGGGGGACGTGGGCAAAAGGACGCCAAAAGTAGACCAGCTACGTGGAAGTAGGAGGGATGGAATGGAAAGGAGGGGGAGAGATTGGAAGTAGGAGGAGATATTGAAAGTAGTGAGGAGAGATTGGAAGAAGGGGAAGAAATAGGAAGTATGGGGGAGATAGTGAAAGTTGTGGGGAGAGATTGGATATAGCTTGGGGGAGGCTAGTAAGCAAAATATGATGAGAGTGCTTTCTACTCGTCGTCGAAGTCGTGTATGTTAGCTAACCACCGTTGCATCATCATACAGGGGATTTGGGCCTTAGAGCCAATGAATGGTAGATTCGTTCAGAGCTTTCACTTCCATAAGATACTCATAGCCGCTGAATTTGTTTACGAAATTGCGACTACGAAACTCATTTGTAAAACGTTTCTGTTATGAAGGCCATCGGCCATGAGAAAACGGGAACTCTGTGTGGCTGGTCGGAATTTTTACACACTCTGACATTTATAATGTAACACACTTTGGTGTTGGTCGTGTACACGTTTCCTTGTGTGGACAAAACAGCAACTCAGTATTTTAATTTTTTCAATATCTTCCATCTTGCTGCACTGAACTATTTGTTCGAATTTGCTTCGCAGAAACTTCTTTCCTAGAGATCGAAGTCAAGTGCTGGTAGAGTTCTTCTTAATTTTCCAAAACAAAATTTATCTTTGAGTAATAAAAGCAAAAGTTTCAGCAATGAGTTAGCTTGCAAGTTTTGTACGCGCTAAAAATGGGGCAAGCAAAAAATGGAATGGGGGACGGGGGGGGGGTTCCCCCTCACCCCTCCCCCTCGCTCCAATTTTTGCCCACTCCATTTCCCGCGTGTCCAGAACTTCGCGAAACACATACTTGCATATCTGCATGAGAATGTCTTAAATAGACTAGTTGGCCGAATAACTAAGCTTTGTATCACCCTGATTTGTATTTAAAGAACAGGACACTGTAATATCAACCGCCTTTGTAATAAAAGTTAACGTGGTATGAAATAACAACCGGATTTGTGATAGAATCAACCTAATATTTAATAAAATATTTGTAACAACATGCATAGCCGGATGTGTATAAATGTGTAAATTATTTTACCAATAAAATTGGACGACGAATATTAAATGAGACTGGTAAACCGCCTGATATTGTACCACGTGGTGGTCTTTATCCAATGAGATCGCGGAGGAATAATTTGATGAGTTATAATTGTGTTAAGTATTAGCGTGGGCTCGTTGCTGAAGGATTGGCTGATGAATATATTATTTCGCACTTAAAAGGCATTTCAGAAGAGGCCTTTTAAGTTGTCGCCGCTTTCATTCAACTTACCAAGCACAATGGCATGGCGCAAAATTTTACATCTTGTTTTTTAATTAATGAACATCGACAGGGCTTACAAAGCACTTGTTTAACATCAGTGACCTGACTAAAAGATAGCAATTACACAAAGGACGGCCTCAAAATCCAGAGGTAAGCCATTAATTTAATGTTTTTAAAGTGTCCAAGTACAACCAATTGCATGTGTACATCGGCAATTTCGATTTTAACTCGTTTTTTCTTCACCTCTTTTTCCCTTTCTCGTTTCTCTAATTTTTAAGAAAAATTGCTTCAATATATTGTTAGCTCTTTGCTTTGTAACGGTACCTGTGGAGAAGTTGAGCGGTTTTCCGTATCGTTGTACATGCCAGGTTATTCGTTAATCAATCGACGCACTGCTGCATTATATTACTTCCTCTGAGTATTGAATATTTTTTACTTTTTTCCAAAGTCTTCAACATTATTTTTTCTTTCATAGAAAAATACTAACCGGAATTTTTTGAAATTCTTGGTGTTGTAGTTGCCTTGAATCTCGTTCGTACTCTCACTGATGTTGTCGCCGCGCGTCACTGCTGTCTGACATTATCGTTCAAAAAATGTAGAAAAACACTGAACATTTTGAAAGAAATGCCGTACAAAATGTAATGGGTATAAGGATTTTTCAAAAATGGCGCCGTGACGTGCAGGAGAATAGTTACTATGGAAACGAGATAGGTATTAAGAATTCGTCATTCAATCTCGCAATTTTTGGCCATAATGTTTGCATATATTATAAGTTTGATTGAAAACAACTAAACGTATTGATAATATCTGAACCGGTGGTTCCACTTTATACTGCCGCCATTCCGCCAATATGTAGTTTATTTTCTCCCAACTAGCCAACAATATAATGTGGAATCACGGGCTCAGAATAACGATTAGTTTATAGTATTTTTAATAATGGCTACATGGCTACGCCATTCCGCCAATATGTAGTTTATTTTCTCCCAACTAGCCAACAATATAATGTGGAATCACGGGCTCAGAATAGCAATTAGTTTATAGTACTCGGACCCTGTTGGACACTAGTGTATAATATACGTGTACCGTCATAATATTATGATAATAATAATAATAATAATAATAATAATAATAATAATAATAATAATGATGATGATAGTCTTTATTTGCCCTTTGAACAAATGTCAAAAGTTTACAAAGGGTAAAAATAAAGGATTAACTGATATACAAAATACGGTAATTGAAGCTACTAATTTAAAATATTAGTACATGTAAAAAAGTAAACGTCTGTAGGAATGACGCTACTGGTTAAAAAGACATCGGTTAATAAAACACTTCTTAAGTCTTTCAGTTTTTATTTAGGGTAGCATATAATCATGAGGTCTTTTTCGAAGGCTACGCTTTCTTTTAGATGGCAAAAGATCATTCAACGGATGTCCGCTGACACTGAGCATGTCGTTCCACATCCTCCAAACCCTTTTCATGGATAATCCGCTGAATGGGCGTGACATACTCAATGTACCTTAACTTAAGAGCTTTCTTCTGTAATCTATCTATTTGATTAAGATATTTAGTATATGATGCTACTGCCCAAACTCTTATACAATAGGTAAAAACGGACATAATTAGTGTGTTAAAGAGAAAATGTAATTCACGTGTGGAGTAGCCATTAGCTTTACAAACTCTAAGAATATGCATTCTCTTATTAGCTCTATTTATTAGATTTTCAAACTGCAAATCCCAATTACTAGCTTTTTCGTTGAAAGTAAGACCTAACAATTTCAGAGATGATACTTGCTCTATACCACTTACAGTTACAGGTGGTGTTTTGTTGGTTTTAGACTTAATTACCAGTTCCTTAGTCTTACCTAAATTAAGAGTCATTTGATTATCCCTAGCCCACCTTTTAATGTTGTTAACCTCAGCTAAAGCACATGGCGTGTTCAACTCACTATTCCCAACTGGTAAACTGCAAGTTATATTATCTGCGTATTTAATCATCAGACCCTTTTCAGAGGTAGGGGCAATGTCATCAACCATAATGGTAAACAGCACAGGTCCTAACACTGTGCCCTGTGGCAAACCCTGATTAATACTTAGGAAAGACGTAGTTACATTATCTACACAGACCCTCTGTCTTCGTTCTCTTAAGAAATCAATCACCCAATTAACTATATAAGGACTTGAAGAACTTAAGAAACTAAAGTTTCTTGCTCACTACACGCTTACTACATACTGAATCAAAAGCGTTTGAAGAATCAATTGTTAAAACTCTAACGAAGTCTGCAGAGCGACCCAACCACTTCGTCCAATTATGCTGGTTATACAACAAAGCCATCTCAGTATTATGATATTCCCTGTAAGCATATTGATCAGGCTTAAAATATATACTAACACATTCCTCATCATCTATATAGTATACATTCTGCTGGTACACAAGTACATAAGTACATGAAAACCTCGTACCCCTGAACAACCACCGGTAACTTCTTTCCTTCATAACATGTAGAAGGCAAAGTTTCAATCGGCGCGCTGTTTGTTTGCGAGTGTTGAAGGTTTCCAAAGGTTTTCCGAAAATTGCAAAAATCATAACGCGTTTATAACGTTTTAAAACCATTTTCGAAGTTTTCCAAAGATTTCCAAACACTTCCGAGTACTTAGAATTTTCAAAAACAAAAATTCCTTAGAAACGATTTTAAACTGTTTTTAAGAGTTCCGAATATTTCCAGAGATTACAAAGATTTCCATACACCTCCAGCAATTTTCGAAGAAACTTGGAACAAATTAGTTATGGTTGTGTTGTTTTTGATGATTTTTATTCACGATCGATACATTTTGTTTATTTTATTTTAGCAATATGTATTGTATATATGGCGTTTTTGTTATAAAACAGATTGTTTATATTTATATATATTCTATTTTTATATATTTAATGTGATGTACACTCAGAGCTCCTGTTGATAACAGTTCGCCAATCTCTCGAATTTCTTTCTATCAATCAATGTAACGCTTTCTCGTGCAATATTGCGGAAAATGAAGAATGTAACCGCATAGTTCCTCGTAAATTTTAGAATTGGTTTCACTCGTGTTTTCATTTTGTTCCAATAATTCCAAACTTTGGAAAAAATCAATCAGAAATCAATCCTAAATTTTACTCGGCCCCATGCGATCATGAGCTGTCGTTACAAACTTGGAGCACCAAATATTTTATTATGCTGTTTTCTCTAAACAATACTAAGTTTTACTCTTATTTTTGAACCATTCGTTAAATTTCAGTTTTGCAACTGCATGTTAAATGCATGCATCGACAATCCTTTGCTTGTCTTAAATGAATTTCAATTCTATGATTAATGAAATAGCCGTTTCCATCATGAAGGCTAACACAAAGAAGTTTTGTTTCCACGCTTCTTTGATGTTTTTAATGAGTGTTAACGAAAAAAGTCTGAAAATGTAGTGTTCGCATAACAAATGAATATAGTGAAAGCTTCTGTATTTGTTGTCACAATCCCACTGAAATCGGTTTCACGAACTAAGAACGCGCGATAATTTGGTTTTACCTGGGTGCATGATGTACAGAAAACATTGATATGACCTTTATTCTTTCCAAGAAAACGTAGATTAAGCTTAATTTTCCTGTTTCAACAAATTCAGGATTTGAAAGTTTTAATAGAATTTAGAGATTTTAACTTTCAAAAACACGATTTTAATTTGCGTACACTCTAAGTGTTCCTTTTGAGACGAAGTACCATCATAGGGCCTGGATAGCTTTTACAAATATTCACAAAAACCTTTGCACCTGTACCGGCCCATTTCACCTGTACTGCGAGCCCAATTCAATAGAAGGTTGATTGAGAGTAATCCCTGTATTCAACATTTTAATTTGGCATTAAATTGGCTCTGTCATTAAAGGAGAACCTTTATAAACCTTAAAAGAGAATGTTTTCGAAAGCCTCAAACATCCTCGCCAGCCGTCACAAGTTTGATATTTTCAGTTGCTCAAAACCAGGTAATTACACATAGAATCCTCGAACTAATTATAGCTCTTACGATATGGCTATACTTTTTTCGATGTCGTTTCCTAGCTCTGTGATCTCATGAACGAGTGGAATATTCATACGTTTTGTTGCTGGTACGTTGTGTCTACCTTTATTTCCAAGTTCGAAACATGTCGAGTCATTCTAAAACCATGAAAATTTGAAAATACTTTCTAGAAAGTCAGAATTGCGAGATCTATTCTAGGCTCATTTTTACCCAGGAAAGATGCGGTTGAACAATATCATTTTTTACGTTTTGAAAGCTAATATACTTCGTCTTCTTCCAATAACTTAAATCAAGTTGATTTGATTTGGTAGTTGTCCTTGATTTCAGTTTGAAATAGTCTTGAATCATGACAGCGACGTAACGTCAGGCCTTTACATTGACCCATGCAGCTGAGACCCAAAACGCACCAAAACTTAAGCCAAAAAAAACCGTGTATTATATCATAGAATAGTATTCTTTCAAACAGCACTCTTCATTTTTCCACAACGGTGAAATTTGCTGTTATCTACAACTAACAATTCAATTTAAAATATTGAATGAATCGTCGAATCGAAAATGTTTATTGTATTGCATAAATTAGTATGAACATTTGAACTGAAAACGCTCAGTGCTGAAAACACTACCACCGAGCTCAAAATGTCAGTAACACTAGGATTTGATGGAGGTATGACAGTTCTAGCGTCTAACAATTTTGTTCAAAAAAGAACTTTTTCGTAAAGACAACGCTAAAATACTAGGCAATACAAGGCAAGGCCAGTACGACGTTTGTGAAATATATTTTGTACAATATTTCGACTGGCCATACCAGTCTTCAGCAGGTACAATTGAGAATCGTTACAAATTCACGCTAAATATATATAAGAAAGTGATAAGCAGGAACGGAAATGGACGTTTAGAATGTTTCATCTCTGGCATTTAAGCCATTAGGTTCTAGAGGTTTTAGCTCTTATAATTGGAGTAGCTTCTCTAGCTTTACGAATGGAATCTCGGGAAGAAAATATTAAAATAATCCCCAAACTACAAAGTTTTATTGCCTTAGCGGATTGATCTTGCTAAATGAGGAATAACGGTGAAATATTTTCGTCAAAATCTTTTGTGGTTTCGAGATATTAACTTTTAAAGTTTTCAACTGATGACGTCACGAGTGGTTCCGACAAATATTAATTTGCATATTTTTAAAATCTGCAGCCAACCATTACCTTCTGATGTATTTAAGCCAAAGTTGGGCTGCTGATGTATTTTGAAGTAGGTAGCTTATCAGTCCAAGTTTAGCTCAAACTCATCCAAATGTTATGGATTGGTAGCAAATTTTTAAAAGTTTGTCGGAAGCACTAGTGACTTTATCAGTCTAAAACATTAAATGTTATGATCTCGAGAACCAAGAATAAACTTGATAAGACCATTGAAGCTGAATTCGCCAAAAAATAGGAAAAAAATTAAAAACAAAATGAACAAGAACAATTTTACTTTAATTTCACAAAAAATTAAGTTAAAATATTTTTGCTATCGCAGTTAGCAAAGGCAAGTCTAAGGCAGGTAGCAAAAGTAAATGTATTATAAATATTTTAAAAGAAGAAAACAATAGAAATTTCTTACAAAATCTTATGTCATTTCATATTTCATCGAGGAAAG
>JAOBRD021042978.1:0-11558 GCA_027575215.2 Hydrozoanthus sils | reverse complement strand
TGTTCTACAATTGGTACAGGATTTAATGGAGCCGAAACCAATTGTGGAATTGCACACAGTTTGGGAATCCTGCTGATAAACAGTAACTGTTTTGTATTTTATTATTATTATTATTTTAATTTCAGCAGCATGTACAGTTTATGTCTGTAATTGTTTAAATTTGCTGAGATATCCGTACCCATCGTGGGAAGTATCAGGTCAAGCTAGCTAGGTAGATAAAGCAATCAAAATAAAAACCGCAGTCCAATCAGAGACATGTCGGTCAAAAGTCAACTGCAAAATATCGCTGTTGTCTTTAATGTCAATTATTTCATGCTTTGCTAATTTCTTTTCAGCTCCAGTTTATCAGTCGTTGTCAAAAACAATTAAGTAAACATGACGAACAAATGTGTCTGTCTCATTAGCGTGTTCCAAAAATTTTAAGCTCGGACAAAAAATGTCGTGAGAACTGATTACATGTATTCCTGGATGTTTTGATACATAGTTAATCTCTATCCTTTGTCGCTGTTGCAAATTGTCGTGCTTTTCCCTTAAAATTTCTGTCGCTTATCGGTGCTTTGACAATTGTCTGTCGCCTTAATATAAGACTCTGTCGCCTGCCGCCAAAACCCCTTTGAAGGCCCCCTATAAAGAGGTGCGAGGAAGCTATCTTTGCGATTTTAGTTTTTAAAAACTATAGAATGCAGGGCCCATCACGGTATATATAATTTCTTCGGCGTGCGTATTAAAAGAAATCATTTGGTGGCTCTGTATTCTGTAGTTGCTCCCACCTTTGTTTATCAAGCAGGGTAACTGTCAAAAGCTGGGAATTTCATACGTGAACATCTGAAAGTAGCATGTATAGTCCGACTGATTAGGCGAGTATTGACTAGGGCCCTGGGAACGAGGTTGCATTGTTTATATAACACTACACTCTATAGTTAGTAACAAGGACAACACACTAGTCCAACACACTTGCGTGCGTTTTTTGTTCACTGATTCGTCGGACCTTGGCCGACTATCGTAACACACGTACAGCCATCACCATTCTGGATTGACTTCAGTTATTTCAAGTATAGCGGTCAGTATAAATTTTATCCACCTCTCTCAGCCGGCGGGCATTATCCGCTGCTGTATTGAAGCACAAAAGTTCTTGTAACTCCTTTTTTCAAAAGTAATGACTTGTACTTTCAGATGTCACTCGGCGGAAGTTCACTGCTTCTGACAAAAGTTAAAACGCCCTTGGAATAGCCAAAGCCTTTCGAGTGCTCGGACCGACTTCAGTCGCTTGTTTTCTAGAGATGCAACAGTTTTCCGAATCTGAAACAGCTTGTAAAAGTTTGCCTGCTACAGACAATTACACTTTTTTGCTAGTCTAGGCGAACCCGAGCTTCGGCCCGATTTTAATAGTTTACATTTTAAAGCACTTCCTCGTTTATTTTAGGCTGCCGTATTTTAATACAGCTGGGTTTAAAACCCCTTAAACCGACCTACCCCACTATCACTTCCTCATATTCACGACAATATAAATACAAACATGTTACTTGTAAAAACTTATTTCTTTATTTACAAATTTAAACAAAACAACGTACTATTTCACATAAATATTTTTGCTAAAAGACCTATAAACTTTGAAACGTACATCATCCAAGTGTTAGTTTCCTATACATGACAATTTCTTGTCCACATACATGTTCGCACCGACAACACGAGTCGTTCTACATTCCCACCAAGTGGAACCGAGGTAAATTAAGTGTCTCTTCTCATCGATAGTAAGAACAGATTTGAACGCATTAATAATAGATATCTCTGTGTTTTAAAACAGAAATACGAGTTCTGGTTATGTCCGTTATTCGTGATTATGTAATTTTTCTCAAAATGTTCACTTCTTCTTCTTTGCTCCTGCTGACTTGGATTTTGCAGCCGGCTTTTTCGCCTTCTTGGCAGTAGGTTTCTTGCTCGGGGACTTCTTAGAAGTCTTTGAAGCGGGCTTTTTAGCCTTCTTTTTAACTGGCTTTTTCTTCTCGGCTGGTTTTTTGGCTTTCTTGGGCTTTTTCTTCTCCTGGGGCTTTTTCTTTTTCTCGACTTTTTTCTTTTTCTCGGCTACTTTCTTTTTCTTTGCAACGGCACTGGATTTCTTGGCTACCGCCTTCTTTTTGTCTGGCTTGTTTAGCTTAAATGAACCGGAAGCACCTGTTCCACTTGTTTGAGTAAGTGTTTTGTCCGCAACCAATTTTTTAAGGCCTGATTTAAGATGATGATCGACTTCAACCTTGAAGTTCGCTGCGATATATTTCTCGATCGCTTGCCGAGACGATCCGTTCCTCTCTTTCAACGCTTTAATTGCTTCTGTAATCATCTCGCGATATGGAGGATGGTCAGCCTTCTTGGCTTTTGCTTTGGCTTTGGGCTTTGAAGCGGGAGCACTAGGTGCAGCGGCTGCAGACGACATTTTGTCAATCAACAGGATAAATTAATTACTAATGCAATGAATAATCGATCTCTTCTCTCGGTCGTGCTTGGGGAAGACTGACGCACTAAGTGACGCGCATCTTATTTATACTAGAGATGCGGACCGCTGAGGAAACACAGTTGAATGTTTGTAGCTAACGGCAGCCATTGCAGTAACTGTGCTTCTTCTCTCAACTTCGCGCCAGTTTAACGGTCTCCGTCACGATACTAACGAAAGAAAACTATATGAGTCAAAAGTATGTTCCTGAAAGATTCTGAATGAGGTAAATTTTATGTTATTTTGTTTACAGGTGTCTCACAATTTTAAGTGTTCTTAATATC
The DNA here is from genome assembly GCA_027575215.2 of Hydrozoanthus sils. Lineage (NCBI taxonomy): Eukaryota > Metazoa > Cnidaria > Anthozoa > Zoantharia > Hydrozoanthidae > Hydrozoanthus > Hydrozoanthus sils. The sequence goes on along the minus strand of JAOBRD021042978.1, from coordinate 8,786 downwards.
TTAAACTTGGATCACTTTGCCATTTCGTAAAGAACGTGCTGCAATAACTCAGGGGTAACAAGAACTAACAAAGTTTTGAGTTTTGTGCAAAGTTCAAGTATCCTTCTAACGAGAAAAAGTGTTTGGGTTGACATTACTGACTTTTTTGTTGATTAAATCTAAAGTTAAACGTAGCTAACAAACACATCTCGATGGCCGCCGCGGAACTGTCGAAATAGCTGTTGCAATAAACATTAGCGAAAATCTTCCTGGTTTCTCAAAAATTTCCAGTTTTCTTGAAAACATGATAAGAAAGTTGAATTTAAGCAACTTATGATGGGCTGTTTTATGGGTTTTGATTGAATTATTAGTGTTTTAGATGCATTTATGACATCGAGCATCGCCCTTGTCGTTTCTTCCTAACAAATAATTGTTGATTCGTGAATTTGAAATCTGTATCAGGTTTTGCTGTTTTTAACTAACTTACAAGTTTGACGTTGATAAAAGCAAGTATTCTGGCCAATTTTTATTGTATGTTTTAAGATATCTTTTTTTTATCGATTTATACGAGAAGAAAGTTTTTATTTTGCTTAATTTTGAAGGAACTACAGCTCGAAAATTTTCTCGATCCGCCTCTTCTTTGTGCCGATCCGAACAACCGCTCGACCAATGTGAAATTTTTAGTGTGCAGAATGTCTAAAGATTCTTCTGTTTTATAATTCCAATTGACTTTAAGATGCTACTTTTATTACTTATTTTACATGTGGATGTTTTTATGCGATATCTGGACTTCCTTTAGAAATGAATCTCTCTACTCAATTTTGCAACCGTTGAAAAAACGTGGCGCCATGTTGAAACATGTTTTGGCGCTCATTAGTTGTCGGCTTTAGAATCGCAGTTTAAGCTTAGTTTCTCTCGTAGTTTCTTAGTTTTTGTAATACAAAGGAACGAGAAAATGGGATTAAAGTTTTGTTGCTTAAATGCTATAATATTTTCTAAATGTTTAGGTACTATGAGAGTTAGTTAGATTTTTTGTATTTCGCGAAGCACTCGTTGTTCGCTTTCCTTCGGCAAGTTTTATATCCGCTTTCAAAAGGTCATCCGATAAAAGTACGTAGAAATTGCATTCAGAGAATAGAAGTTGTCTAATAATTATATAATAAATTCGTTTAAAGCTACTTTCCATCTTTTTTGTTGCAGAACTATTTATTTAAGACAGTGAAACTATTTATTAAACTTCATATGCAGGTGTGGGTTTGCGTTCTTTGAAAGTCAAGTTTGCAAGCATCCGAGTCACGAGTTTGAGGAAGTTAGAGCCAAACTATTAAAAACACTTTTCGTAATCATGTTCTTGAGGTAAATCGTCAACGCCAAGAAAACACAGGTAGAGTCTGGAAGCAAATAAATATTAACGATTTCTTCTTTTTTATCAAAAGATTTATTACTAGTAAAAATATTGGTAGTAATGTCTTCCACATTGCTGCGTCACACCCTCAAACGCCATTTGTATTCGCGAATTTGTTTGTTTATCGTCTTGCTTTGAACAGTTCAAGCAAGATCTGATCTGCTTTGACTACTGATGTGAACCATTCAGAAACCAGAAGAAAGGGAGTTTATAATGAATACGGATATAGAAAGACGAAATTACTAAGCCTTTAGAAATCAGATTTATTTATGTTCGTGAAGCCATTGCAAAGATCAACGTGTTCGTTTTAGTTGCAAGGTTGTTGATGATTTATGCAAGATTTGATTTCTGCTTGAGACATTGCTCGAACGACATTGTAACCGAAAATGTATTTGTAACAAATGAGAAATAATGTTTGCGACATTATTATTTTGTATTTGAGAATTTTAAACTTTCAAATGAAGGATTTGCAAGGGAGTGAAGGTATACACACAACTCCGACGCGACGGAGGAAGCTAGGAAGCCATTAAAATGTTCATAAGACTTAAAAAGAACAGATTTCCGTCACAAAACTGAGATTAAATTTTGAATGGAATAGATATAAAGTCACATACCGATGAAATTACCTCTTTTCTTTTTAAATATGTTTTGTTGTACTAAAAGTTGTTTTCCTTACAAAATAATTTCATAGTTTTTTCACTTGTGTTTAGGTCTAAAATAAACTAATGTCACTACTTAGAAATGGTATTATGACATTTTTTACACAAAAATACCCAATTGGAAGCGAAAATGCATATCTTGACGGTATTGTTTTTGTCAAAAGAAAGTAGAAACTGTAAATTTGTGTTCCTTTGGTGTAACAAACATAAGCAAAGCCACACACAGCACATATAACTGGGAGTGTTGTTTTTTAAATTTTGCCATGACTGTTGGCTAACCTCCCCTCCCTCTATTTAACTTTGTATCAAGCCGTTATTAATAATGACTGACAAATGTTTTAGATTTAACTAAATATTGTATTATTGACCTTAAAACAGAAGACATCAATAATTGCCTTTTCATCAGGATAGTTAATAAATAGAACTTAGTGAGAAAGTAAATAGTTTTTTCAATTGTAAATATCAGTTGTACGTAAAAGTTTTATCTCTTGATAATTTTTTATTATAATATTTTGTTGTAATAAGTTTAACTTTTTGACAACATTTGTAAAAAAAAAAAACATTGAACAGTACAAATTTGTGAATCACTTATTTGTTAAGTTATAAATTACAATATTTTGAATTAAATTTTGGCAGTTGTCATTTGTCTTCATTTATTTTTGTCTTTTGATGCCTGACAGAGTGAATGTAGTAAGAAAATGTCAGGGTCTGTTTTTGCAGGGTTCAGAATAACATTGCAAAAATGTGCCTTATTTTGTACTCTGAAGCCCCTTTAATAGTATATGTACTAATGTTTATTTTGGCCTAAATTTCCACTCTATATGGGCCTTATTTGGGACTATACACTATTATTAATTTCTGGGTTTTGGAAGCCAAGCATTACCACTGCAGGTTTTCAGACTGCCAATATTTTTATTCTCGGATGTGCACAATGTTCAGTGTTTTTATTTGTCAATCCTTGTTTCTGACAAGAAACTGAGGGCCCATCTCCAAGAAAAAAGGTTATCTCATACTCTTTTTTACTAATATTACTGTTTATTACAAATCTGTATTTAAAATCTTTCCACCCTATACTATTATTAATTTTGAAAGATTTTTCCACCCTGTACCACTATATCTTCCATTCTTTACTATTATTAGGAATTTTGATTCAGAGTAGGTTATTCAATGTAGATATTAGTGTTGGCTGGCATCTTAAATGAAGAAAATATAAATCAATGCTTCTTATGTCTCAATTGCAGTTATTTGAGGTGATAAATTCAGGTTTGTCTCTGATCTCTTTATTTTATGATTTCCCCCATATAGAATCACTCAATCTTAAATTGCAATTGAAAATGAAATTCCTCAGAAGAATCACAAATTTACCAGCTGAGCTATCACTGGCAGCTATTTTGATCCCTGTTGTGTAAGTGTATATATATATACATACCAAGATTGCATCAACACAAGATTTGTGCATTTCTATGCAAACTGTTTCCAATAAAACTTGTAAATTATTTTTTAATTTTTAATGTGTCTCTTGGAAACAAATTAAAGAACTTATTGTCATAAATCCAGTTTTATGGAACCCCTTCAAAACTTCTGGGACCTCCAAACCAGCAATTCCAAAGAGACCTATGGACTCAGTGCAATCCCAGACATGGTACAAACATACATTCATGTTTCGTGTGTATATAAGGCCTTTTTGTTTTAATGTATTTGTTTGAGCCAGCATGTTTCAACAAGTTGCTTCTTTAGGGCCTGTCCACAAGTCTATAATTATCACACTCTGGTATAGTTACACAAAGAGTTTGATTTTAACAAAAACTAGTTGTTGCTGACTTGTACAAAGTTTTTTGTGGGATTTCATAAAAAAAGTTGTGGGAGTTACTCCATCCACCATTTGTGACACCTATCTTTTTTCTATCTATCTAGTATATAATTGTGTAGCAAAATGTTTTATCCACTGAATGTTTTTGTATATTTTATCCCATTTTTTGTTTTAGGTAATACCTAAATTAAAAGAGGCGAGCCATAAATATCTATATTTCAACTATATTAGGTAAACTTTCATTATATTCAAACTTCTTAATATGCATGCATCAGCAGAATAATACACACTCATATGCATACAGGCCTAAGGGAGGGGAATGGGGAGAACTAAAGGGAACATGGTCTATATGAACACAGCTGTTTATCTCTGCTTTGGGGAGAGGAGAGGGAAGAACTATAGGGAGGTGCATTGTATGTGTGAACAAAGCTTTTTATCACAGCTTTGGGAAGGAGAGAAGGGAGATTACTTGAGGGAGGTGCATTGTATGTGTAAACACTGCTGTTAGTCTATGCTGTTGCGAGGGGAGAACTAGAGGGAGGTGCATTATGTGTGCATGAACAATGCTGTTAATCTTTGCTTTGGGGAGGGGAAAGGGGAGATCATAATAGGAGGTGCATGGTATGTGTGAAAACTGCTGTTAATCTCTGCTTTGAAGAGGGAGGTGCATGGTATGTGTGAAGACTGCTGTTAATCTCTGCTTTGAGAAGGGGAAAGGGGAGGTGCATGGTATGTGTGAACACTGCTGTTAATCTCTGCTTTGAGAAGGGGAGAGGGGAGGTGCATGGTATGTGTAAAGACTGCTGTTAATCTCTGCTTTAAGAAGGGTAGAGGGGAGGGTTCATGGTATGTGTGAAGGCTGCTGCTAATCTCTGCTTTGAGGAGGGAAGAGATGAGGTGCATGGTATGTGTGAAGACTGCTGTTAATCTCTGGTTTTAGAAGGGGAGAGGGGAGTTGCATGGTATGTGTGAAGGCTGCTGTTAATATTTGCTTTGAGAAGGGGAGAAGGCAGATGCATGTTATGTTTGAAGACTGCTGTTAATCTCTGCTTTGAGAAGGGGAGAGGGGAGGTGCATGGTATGTGTAAAGAATGCTGTTAATATCTGCTTTGAGAAGGGAAGAGACAAGGTGCATGGTATATGTGAAGGCTTCTGTTAATCTCTGCTTTGAGAAGGGGAGAAAGCAGATGCATGTTATGTGTGATGACTGCTGTTAATCTCTGCTTTGAGGAGGATAGAGATGAGGTGCATGGTATGTGTGAAGGCTTCTGTTAATCTCCGCTTTGAGGAGGGGAGAAGGCAGATGCATGTTATGTGTGAAGACTGCTGTTAATATCTGCTTTGAAAATGGGAGAGGGGAGGTGCATGGTATGTGTGAAGACTGCTGTTAATATCTGCTTTGAAAATGGGAGAGGGGAGGTGCATGGTATGTGTGAAGACTACTGTTAATCTCTGGTTTTAGAGGGGGAAGGGGAGGTGCTTGGTATGTGTGAAGACTGCTGTTAATATCTGCTTTGAGGAGGGTAGAGTGGAGGTGCTTGGTATGTGTGAAGACTGCTGTTAATCTCTGGTTTTAGAAGGGGGGAGGGGAGGTGCATGGTATGTGTAAACACTGCTGTTAGAATCTGCTTTGGGGAGTGGAGAGGGACGTGCATGGCATTTATGAAATTTGCTGTTAATCTATGCTTTAGGGAGTGGAGATGCATGGTTTAGAGTATAACAGACGAGTACTGACACATCTGAAATAAGTGTAAACTTTAATGTTTATGGAAACTTGTTTGGGATTCAAATGCCACAAGTGTCTTGGTTATGTTGAACTATTCCAAGACATATTTCAGGAGTACCCTATATTTAAATTTAATGCAAATTTCTTTTCCTCTGTTAAATATCACAGAATAAGCAACAACTTTTGACTGTATTTGTTTGCTGAGGGAAAACTAAAAACAAAAAAAAACTTTCTTTTTTCTCCTGCCTCCTAGTAGATCCAGCAGCCTTTGTATAGCAAAAGAATCAAAATAAGTCTATTCCTTTTTTTTATCAGTTTGATAAATCTTTAGCTGGCCCAGTCAATACTAGTGTGTATCATCTACAGAGTCATTGTCTGTGTACAACCCAGTTACATCTATTGTATCATTGCATGGTTTATTGTGGTCCGTTTCATCCTCAGAAAAAGTCCCCTCCACTTCGATTTCAGACTCAAGAATTGGGGGGGTATCAGAGGGTCCTCTTTTGTCACGTTTTGCCTTTGCTCTTCTGTTTTGGAACCACACCTAGCGATAGTTTAAAGCAACAACAACAATCAGCAGTCTTTAGCTTAGGTAAAACATTTATATCTATAAGTTTTTAATGATGCAAGTGTTTGTTTGCTGAAAAAATGATTTGTATTTGGTGTTGTTCCAGTTATTCAAATTCATAGTTAAAGTTAACAATAGAGAACTTGTTTTAATTTGTTTTACGGTTTAAGGCCAGCACACCCAGGCAACAAGTAACTTTATAATTAACTTGCACTTGGCCAAAACTATTTGTTTGTCATTATTGTAAAAAATGGTTCCTAAGGCCTGCAGATCTAGACCTGGGGCATCAATAAACTCCACAACACTCAGGCAATACTATATGGTTCTCAAATAAGAAAGAGTTCCTTAAGGTCTGCAGGCTTGGGGCAAACAAATAACAAACACTCGGCCAAAACTATATGGTTCTTGTATAAGATAGAGTTCTTTAGTTAAGGCCTTAAAGCTCAGAGCAACTGAACTAAATTAATATGCAATACTTGGCCAAAACTATATCATTATTGGTAGTGGGAGCCAAAATTATTGGGGGGCACAGTGAGGAAATTGTAACAGTTCGTTATAAAATCTGAGATTCCTTTTTAAAAGTTGCTGTTGTTAGCCAGAAATTATTGGGGGGCCTGGCCCCTCCAACCAAATTATTGGGGCAGCCAGTGCCCTCCCCTCTCTCCCCCCCCCCCATTCCACCACCCATATATAGTATTGTTGTATAATTAAGAAAGAGTTCCTCAAGGTCTGCAGGCTAGTGCTGAGGGCAACAAATGGCTTAACAACACTTGGCCAAACATTGTTCTCGTATAAATAAAGGATCCTCGAAAGTTGTTCTTGAACTTTTTCAGAAAACAAGACTACGTTACCTACCTGGACCCTAGAATCCCTGAGACCCAGTCTGATTGCAAGAGCTTTCTTGAACACACTGGTTGGATAAGGATTGAGGCAGAAAGCTCGTTCCAGCTCCTCTATCTGCCATCGTTTGTACGTTGTCCGATTTCTTCTGCCGGGCTTGTCAGAGAAAGGATCTAAGAGTTATTGTTGACTGTGTTATTACAAAAGTTATAGCTGAGGTCGGAGTTGATGGTGGCAGGGGAAATCAGGCGCGGATCCAGAACTTTTGGGAAGGGGGGTCTGTAAACACCTAGGAAAGTCCCTATTCCTCACTCACTTTATATAGCATATTTCGGGGGACTAAGCCTAAGCTCGTGTATTACACGACTGAACGAGTGCCGATGGCGCGAGCGCCCAAGGGGGGTGCGGGGGCATGCTCCCCCGGAAAATTTTTAAATTTCTAACTTCTTAGATCGCCGGAAATGCGTTTATTTCCATCAGTCCAAACAAAGTTTTGTCAATTTCTTCATCGTCGATTTCTGTTAGTTCTCTTCGGCAAAATTATTGGTGGTACTAAAGTCAACCTAGCGCTATGGCTTTGGGTCCCTGACACTCTACACGCGTTTCAAAAAGTCTGACTAGTTTAAGGCATACGAAATACGAAGTGTCTACATGGCCGGCAGCCGGCCAAGAAATTGTAAACACTAAATGACCGGTAGTCGACGTTTTCCTTAAATCAACAGCATTTTTCAATTGAAAGCCCCTTATATTTATCAAGAGTCACTAAGAGCTTTGTTACTACAACTAATTTAATTTCATCATGTTTTCTTTCCTCTGCCGTGATACAAGAGTAGTGACACTAAATTACGCACTGCATTCGCGTGACTGCCGGCCAAGAAATTGAAAACACTATATCAGTATATGGCCGGAAGTCGCATTTAATGCCACACAATTTTAAGTAGAATGCAGACTAAATCTCGTATGATTGTAATTAAAGCACTCGTTACGATTGATCACCGAGGCTGGACAGTTAAGTTTCTAACAATATCCTTTATTTTGTGTTGAAGACCTAACGATAAGACTGCCGGCCATTTAGTGTTTTCAATTACTTGACCAGCAGTCACGAACGCAACTTGTATCTCTATGGTATACAGAGGAAAGAGAACGTGTTGAAATTAAATAATGTTGTAGTCAACAAATGGACTTGGTTGTTTGTAATAACTATAGGAATTTTCAATTGAATGTGTTGTTGATTTCTTGAGTAACGGGGAAAACGTTTACCAACTGCCGGTAGTTAGCCACGAATTTTCTTACTGTCGTCGAACAAACCATCGCTACTCTATACCGAGGAAAGATAAAAGGTTGAAAGGAAATCATACTGTAGTCAACAAAAGCTCTTAGTTATTCTTGATAAATATTAGGAACTTTCACTTGATCAACACTCGTACATTTCTTGAATTATTGATAAAAAGAATAGACTGCCGGCCATTTAGTGTTTTCAATTCCTTGGCCGGCTCCCGGCCATATAGACACTTCGTACAAAATAACAGTATCTTTTAAATCATTAGGTGGGGATTACTCTTTCTTATCAAGAAAAAACTTAACTTAATCACGATTATTTTAAAACGTATACGTTTTTAGGGTACATGGTTTTTTCGAAATATCACCGTAGCGTGCCAAATATTAAGAACGGCTTTATAAGGGAAAAGGTCAAAACAATGGTATTTCCTAGGAACCCAATTAAGGGGGGTGGGGTATTATGTGCCACCACCCACCACCTTTTTTCAAAAAGGCTGAATTTCAGGAGCAAATATCATGTT
>JAOBRD021042869.1:0-11559 GCA_027575215.2 Hydrozoanthus sils | reverse complement strand
ATTTGATTTATGCCCGATTGAACTTTGTACTTTCCCATGATGCCGCGCGCCCATCGGAATTCGCGATTCATGTATTGATCTGTGGAATTGTGCTTATGCTTAAATCAGTATGATTTCTTTAGATGTACTTTAATACATTCGAGGGATATCTGACATTTACTTGACAGTCAACAACTACATTTTTTTTATTAAGAACCAGTAAAAATTAGCTCAGGCCCAATGTTCTTATTTTTTTCGGCCAATTCAGTCTCAAAATGTTTTTATTTTGTTCTTAAGGATTCGTAAATTTTATATGTTCTCCGATGGGTCAACCCACTCCATATATGTATTGATACTATGTGTGCTGTATGGTACCTGACCTGCAGTCTGACGCTTGTTTGTTCCTTTTATTTATTATTTATTCCTTTTTATTTTTATTTATTTATTTATTTTTTTAAAATTTCAAACTCCGATTGCTCTTACATTGTTCTTATTTTTCGGGCGATTTCAGCCTCAATGTTCTTATTAAGTTTGTTCTTAATAAAAAAAAGGTCTCGACCCTTTGTATAAGCATCCCTTTTGGCAGGGCAGCAGTACACAAAAATTGTTTAGAAAGACATCAGACTGGATGAGAAAAACAAAAGAATAATTAAAAATGAACCTTACCCAAACTTACAATGGAACTTCGTTTTAACGAGAACCAATAAAATAAGAGTTTTAGAGGCGTTTAAACCTACTGCTGTTATCCATATTATTTTTTAAGAAAATGAAAAAGAAATTCGTCAGAAGAGAAAGAAGAAGAAGAAAAGGGAAAGGTGTGTACATTTGCCTTGAACAATATTCCACCTTTGTAGAGTTTTAGTGCCAATGTTTGGTGATGATTATTCTGCGTGTAAAATATTTATTTTCTTCTTTTTCATTAGTATTTTATGAACAGGTTTTGCTTTTACCCACATTATGACATCACACCTTGCAGATTTAGCCGAGAGTTGTTATGATTCGTCAGTTGCCTATTATTTCTTACTGCAAATAAACATCACGAGGAGGAACGTTTTTTATTTATTTACGAAGTTCTTTTAATGTTTTACGTTTGTAACCAGAAATAATGTTTAATGAATATTGTTATATATTTAGACTTTCACTCGACAAATCGAGCACTATGATTGGTTGGTTCTTGGTCACGTGCCCCTGATCAAAATCAAATGTATCCCGACTGGGATACAATCGCGCAGTTGTTGCCTGCTCGCCATCTTTGTTTGTTTGTTTTTGCTATACGATTGTTTAAGAGAAAGTCTTGGGAAACAAGCTAGTTTGTTTTCCCTCGATTCCTGATGATTCAGACATCGGCACTCTTTGGAAAACAAAACTAACTGTTTCCCTGGGGACTATACATTAAGTGTATATTCTTACTTTAAAAGTAATATTAAAGCACCTAGAAGTTGTTGCACGATCTTTAAGGAAAACATGACGTAAACAAGATTGCAAGTGTATTTTAAGTTTTTTTTCTACCTGTGTTGTTTATAGATTGAGTTAGTGGCCTGCTTTTTGTTAATCTGGACTGGGAACTTATTTGTTTTTGGACTCTTTAGACTTGGATTTGTGATTCGTCAAAATTGTTCAACTTTCTTAAATAATAAATTGCAGTTATTAAAGACTGTTCAGCTGACTAGAAAGTGGCAACAGATATTAGAAACTAATCAGTACGAACAAAGTTAACGATCTGCAGTCTGTAATTGCTCTTACTCCAGCTTTTTATTGTTTGAAACTATACTAACAACCTTAAAGTTTCCATGAAACAATTGTCACTTCAGTACGTGTATTGGCAGAATGAGGAGGGAGTTTATAGAGGCTGGGGATTTATTAATTAGCTCACATTCTTTTCTGAGAGCTTTTTAGAAGTGAGCTAAAATAAAAACAGTTAAAATTGCGCTTCAACCCATAGTTTTATTTTGTATAATAAGAGTTAAGATTTTTTGCGCAATTTTTTGCAAGTTGCTGCAGAATGTGTAATCTTGGACAAACAAGTCAGTTCTGTAAGTCGTAAGACTAGAAGGAGCTAGGAGGACATGTATATGGTTGTGCTTACAGTTTTGTGAAAAACAAATGCAAACTATAGAGAAAAGTTTTATCGTAAAGCCTAGTTTGTTAATTAAGGTAACTCAGATTACTCCGCAAACTAATGCTCGGCCCGAGAAACTTGACCTTATATTTTTGTTGCACATGCACAGTTTGGCACTTTGGGTGATACATGACGCTTGTTTGAGGTTGTTTTATTTGGTTTGTTAAAGGAATGGCGATGGGACTGAGCGAAGTGAGGCACCTATGAATGGGAGTGACACAAAACCTTCTGATGATAGTGGAATTGTCTCGGAACAAGAAACAATGAATAAAGGTATTGCGTCGACAAAATTTAAAAGTTACTTTGACCATTAGTTCATAACTCATAAACCTCAAAGGTTGTAGATTAATTTACTTAAGACCGAATGATGCAAGAACGTTTTCAGACTTGAACTTGTTACGGTAAAAGTCGAAGATTGAAAATAAGTGTTAACTTGTTATGATGAGCGTTTTTGTTGGAAAATTTCGATTTCTTAGCTAGGTTTTTTTCTTCTTTAAAACCAAGTTTTGAGCGAAATGTTAATATTTACGCTTATCACGCATCATTGCGAGAACGTTACGTAGAGAATATCCTCTTGCTTGTAACGCAAAACACGAGTCTTCTAGCTTGTCACGCACCATTTCGAGAACGTTGAATACGTCTTCACGCTTGTCACACAACAGTACGAGAGCTTACATTTTCTCGTCTATACCTATGATGTCAAAAGTGTGGAACTTTGCAGTTCCATTGTTTAGGGTGTCAGACAGAGGAGCACTCGCTTAACAAATTCGAGGTTAGGGATTTTAGCAAGCCTGTTGACCAACCGTGGTGTCTTTCTTAACCCTATTCAGACTGGGATTTTCAGAGTTCCTGTGACTGGGGGAGGGAGCTTTTGAAGCTATAAATGCTGTTCTCATGAAACTCGGAGGTTAGAATATCAAAGATAGAACTCATTTAGCTACATCGAGTAACGTAATTATTTTGCGTGTTTGACGTCATAATGACGTCACACTAAAATCACGATTTTCCACATTTCTTGTTTTCGACTTTTTGAATTAAGGCTTTGAAATTATTGATTTTTAGTACTTGTTAACACTAAAGAAAGAAGCTAAAACGTAAAGAAAGTCAGTCGAGTCAATGCTGTTTTTCTTTTTTAAAGATCTGAACTTAAATGAAAAGATGAAAAAGTTTTGTCAGTTGCTAACATGAATGGTACTATTACGTTTGTAATAATTACATTGTTGACGTCATATTTGATGTCACTAGAAAAACCTTTGATCATAACTAAATGTGATTTACATTTCGATAGGGAAAAAACTAAGTCCCGCTATAAAATCAAACTAAAAACTACGAAAAAAGCTAATATTTGAAAAAACTGTCAATCAAAATCATGTCACCATGGCAACCCACAAATACTTGACTCCAAGCCTTTAATACCAATTCATTGCCAAATAAATTTTAGGGAAAGTCTGAAAATTTGGTGGTGTTTTATAAAATTAGGTGAAAGGTACAAAGTTTCAAACTTGGAGTGGCACGAAAGCCCCCCCCCCCCTCCCAGTCTGAATAGGTTAATATAATCCGTTGATCACCGCAAAACAACAGCAATGCCGATGGAAATTTTCCAAAACTTTTACTCACAGCTCATTTACTGACTTAGTTTCGAAAAACGAGCGTTTTTGAGATTTTAATAACAGTTTGTGTTCGTCAATGCTCCTAAAACCATCCAGGGTACGTTTCTTTCCGAGATATAGCACTATAATTAGGAAATAAACGCTTGAGGTCATGTTGCATGCTGAATGTCAGTTCACAATTATTTTTTTAATTGTATAAACAATAGTTTTGCGGTTGTCATTTTTGATACTTCACACAATACTTGTGACGTCATTGACTGTGTGACTCTACTCACCGAGTTTTTGCTTTCGATTGCGGCCATTTAAAACTGGTTTTGCACTTTCTTAGTTTATTACGTTTTCCAAATCTTTAAACAAGCTGTTAACAACATTTATTTTGATATAAAAAATCAAATTGTTTGCATAGATGAGAATGTAAGCTATTTTTCCTTTATTTTGTCTTAGAAGAAGGGAAAAAGAAAAAAGGAAAAAAGAGAAATAGAGAAAGGTAACCGCAGTACAATTAATTGATTTAACTTTGAATGTGTCCAAAGTGGGGCCATTGTGCTGTCATTATTGGCCAAATTTGGGCCAATTATGTACCTATCGTATGTATGAATCCTTGCACGTGTAACGAGTTAACAAGGAGAGAGAGATATCTTGAAACCGATGTACAAAATTAGCCTCAACACCAAAATCACTTTTTATTTTATCATAAATTTGTTTAACCTGCTCTCTTCAAGTGAATTATTTAACATAATGGGATTCCAAATAAAATTTTGGCTCTTAGAAAACCATGCTCGTTAAAAGAATAAATTGTAAGAAAAGACGCATTTTAGTACTAAGGCTTAGTAAGCGTTAGATAGACAGATACGTGTTTGCCTTTAACTAGTTTCGAGATCTGTCATAACTTTAAAGGCTGTCCACACATGAAGCCATGTTCGTTGTGCTTGTGTCATTTGTCCAGCAAGTAAGAGTACACCCAACAAGTTGTGCCCGATTGAAACAAATTCCCATTAGGGTGATAAATAACAATCTTAGGGGTGGACCACTTAACTTTTGAGTGGGGAAGGAAGGGGGAAGGTGGGTTTGGGGTTGAAATAATTGATGAGGGCAAGAATTTGTCTCAGTTCACCCTTAGTGCAGACTTTTTGTTTTATCTTTAGAGCTTTGACCGATTTTCCCCCCTATATCATCTGTTTCAGGATTTTTTTTCCAGTAATATGATAGTTGTTTAATTGATTTATTTAATTGAATCTATTTACCTTGTGTTTTCCATCTTTATTATATCCCTTTTGAAATCAATAGGCCACTTTAGAAACGAGTGGCAGCTAGGGTCGAGTGTTGCTTCGCAAAGGCTTCTGGGTTCGTTACGGGGGTCGCAAAAGTCTATCTAGAGATAGAAATTAGGTCATTTATTTAATCGAGAAGGAATTTATTTGACAGAAGACGATATTTCAGAAGCACAACTTGAAAAATATGAAGCATGCTGTATATTTTAAAGCCAGTGCAGAACTCGATATCTTTATCAGTGTTTTTTTTTACCTTTCGATATCAAAACGACGAACAGCATTTTTTTTTACTCGATCGAGTCTTTTGATTTCCTTCTTAGCCACTTCCAACTCCTTTCGAAGCTTTCAGTTTTCTTTTCTTAGTTCTAACAGCTCCTTTTCAATGTCTGTTTCAACAGAAATAATTTATCTTTCTTCATGTTTTGGCAATCTTCAATATCTCTCAACTCAGTCGGCTCACTGCAAGCAATTTCTGAAGTTATCGCCACCTCGACGATGCCTCAATTTTCTTACGATAACATTCGATTTCTTCATCAGTTTCCTTGGAATTTTTTTGTAACTGGAACAGACACGGAAATATCGAGCCAGGGAAAATGAATTCTGTTCGACTTTTGGCTTCGTTCCCAATGTACTGAACAGAGGCTGTACTAAAACCCAAAACGAGCAAAACGAAACGAGCAAATCGACAACAGCAAAACAAAACGAGCAAAATGAAAACGGCATGTTTCGCTCATTACGTCTTTGCTAGTTATTTCGCTCGTTACGGCAGTTTAGCTCGTTTTGTTGTTTTCGTTTTGCTCGCCCTTTAGGGCAGATTTGCTCGTTTCATTTTACTTGACCAACACGGCAGATTTGCTCGTTTTGTTGTTGTCAGTCATTTTGCTCGACTGTTATGGCAGATGTTTTGCTCGTTTCGTTTTGCTCGACCTTTACGGAAGATTTGCCCATTTTGCTGTTGTCGTTACGGCAGATTTGTTCGTTTTGCAGTTGTCGTTACGGCAGATTTTTTTTGTTTTGCTGTTATTGTTACAGCAGTTTTGCTCGTTTTGCTGTTGTCGCTTTGCTCGTTTCATTTTGCGCGTCACGGCTGTCTCTCGTTTTCTTGTTTCGTTTTGTCACTTTGGGTTTTAGTACAGATTCCTGCGTGTTTGAAGAATTTATTTTCAAGCTATCGTTTTTCAATAAAACCGTAACTTTTTAGTAATCCCCGGTCCTTAAGTAAAGACTAAAATTTCAAATCAGCAGATTTATTTCTATGACTGTTGTTACAGCCAGGAACATAGCAGTTGTATTTCATGATCTCGATCAAAAACTACTCCTCACTACTACAAATTCGACTTTTGCGTCCCCTGTAACGATCCCAGAAGCCTTTGCGAAATAGCACTCGACCCAGGCTGCCACTCGTTTATAAAGCGGCCTATTGTAATTGTTAGTTAGATGTGTGGGAAGCCACATTAACTATGAAAATTGATATATAGACAATTTTATGATGGCGCCTATGCGGCGAAGTGGCCGAGAGGTTAAGGTATTCGATAATTACGAGTTCTAGCCGCGAACAGATCACTGTGTTGGGTCCTTGAGCAAGACTCTTTACCCGGCTTGTTGCAGTCAACACAGCCGTATAAATGAGTACCAGTTCAGCTGGGAGCTAACCTGCAATGGATCTCAGGGAGAGTCAAAGACTCTCATCTGTTTAACGCTACGGAAACTGGAGAAAAGTGCCGGCCTAATTTGGGGAAGTTAATATAAAATTTGTATGAGTAATCTGTGGCGCAGCGAAAATCACTTAGTTATCAAGGATTATGCCACGCCTTATGCATGTCTTTCATTTTTCTTGTGGCAATGTTTCTCTGTCAAATTTCAGATAATACTTTTGAGGTTTAACACTTGATTTTGAGGCTGATAAAGCGAAGCAGTTTTTTGGTTTTTGATTTTGATATATAGTCTTTTATTTTTGATTTTTTTTTTACATACTTTCAATTTTAGACTTTTGATTTTTGAGACTTTTGATTTTTTAGTATCGACCGTTTATCAATCGTTTATTGATAGAACGATTTAACTTTAAAACTCAGGGTGAAACAGAAACTTTTGTACATGTTCATCATCAACATTACAAAATTAATCAAAAAAACTGAAACTGTTTTTTATTAAAAACTATTGTAGATTTTGCTTATTCGCGAGACTTTTCAAGTAAAACAATTGGAGTACTCACCTTTAGTTTATGTCGGCTTTTGATAGAAATTACGAGCTCGTATTCTAATTGCTAATAAATAGACGGTGAGTAGATTAGCTAGTCAAATTGTAGCAATATAGTGTATGCATGATAGTATATTAGGAAATAACCCTGAAGTAACGCGAGCTATGATTGGTTACAAATCTATTTTATATAAGAGAGCAGAAAATGGTTATGACGTAAGAGAGGACGAGAAAGTTTCTTTTTTTATGGTTGTTTTCTAAAAGTGATAAAGCAATATCGCTTGTGTTTATATACAATTCATGACCTACTTCTCTTCTTTCCACTTGCCTATGTGTTCTATTTAGCTTTCTGTTTCGTTATTACGTTTCGCCGGGCATTTCAGCCCTCTCGAATAAGCAATATAAAACCCATAGTCTAATGTTCGAAAACAATATTTTTGGACAAAATACTTTTTAAATTTCTTTTTTTCAGTTTAGTGTATATGGTTCCCCGTCCGTTTCAGTTCAGCAAGTCTGCAACTTATGGTTGTTTCATTAAGTCGAAACTTTTTTTAATGTATATATCTAACCACAGGAAATTCAAATTTTTAGCACTCACACACACACACACAAACATCACAGAGCCGGTTAAAGTAATCTGTAAATAATAGTCTTCGACGAAATAACAAGCAAAAATAAAAATCCTCAGAAAGTTACGAGTTCACCTGCTTTTGTTTTTGTTTGTATAATCTTGTGAAAAATATATGGCTTCTGCAACCTTCAGGCAAAACGAAATACAAAGCAAAATATCGAGAAATTTACTTAGTCACATGACCTTAACGTCATTATGCTGTAAGTATGTATGCATGCATATTTGAAAACGGTCAGTCATCAAAAGCTTCCAAAATGCTCAAGAAAGAATGCCTGTGAACATGCCTAGAATTGTTTTGAAAGGGTTATTACAAATTGCGAAAAAAAGCTATTATAAATTGCGAAAATGAGCTATTAAAATTGCGACAGCTCTCGTTAACTACAAATTGCAACATGCAGTCACGCTAATACAAATTGCGACAGGTATTACAAAATGCGACAGGGTGCTATTACAAATTGCGACAGTACATGGGGTCCCCTTTCATGTTCCATCAGCCTGCAGCTGTACAATGTCCTGCTTGTTTCCCTATGGTAGACAGACTTAATGTTCTCATCTTGGCATGTTACACATCCAATGGTATATCCTGCTCCTTCTTGCAATGAGCCATCTTTAGACAATTCTTCTTCTTCTTCAAATTCCCGCTTAAACATATTGGTCAATCACTTTTCCCACAGTTATCGGCTTTCACTGGGGATTTCTTGCATAGGATGTTTTTCGCCCTATAATCTCTGCAGCTATCTTTTTCCATCAGGTAGCCAGAGTCCTTTTTGGAGTGGCAGGGCAGAATACAGGGAACTCGTTGGTTGTGTTGCCAATGCTCTTCCCTATGTACCAGGCCTTCTCCTTCCTCTTTTTCACTCTTTTCTTCTCATCTCTTCCCCAGTTCTTCTCGTGATGGAGTGGCCTTCCTCAGTTCCTATCTTGTTCTAATCTCCTATTACAGTGTTTCAACGCCGATTTAATGTTCTTTCTGAACCATGCGTTGTTTTATCCGATATTATACGGATTATTTTATCCGCAGACTGAATTTGGATGACAGTAGTGCTTTTCTGGCCCATGCTACTTTTACGCTGGTATTCTCTAATATCCGAGTCGCAATTTGTATAGTTGCTCTCTTTACCCGTTCCAATATTGCACTTTTATGTATAATCGGTACTGATTGGATGCAATCGGTTTGCTGTGGTGTTCATAAAGGATTTGATTGTTCACAACCCAGCAACTAATGTCCAGTATCGGGAGTTTGTGGTCACCATTTTCCCCTGGGCAATCTCCTGTAAATTATAAGATCGGCTAATGGAGTTTGCCATCTTCACAATCTCGAGCATGGATCTAACATTCTCTGGTATTTCTTGATCTTTCTCACTCTCACCTTCTACTATAAAGCATTTTCAAACTCGTGCGCAGTGCGAGTATCCAACATTTTTGGCGGGCCACAGGTCTTACAAACTAATGTTATTGTTTCCGAGATATAAAATTGTTTTTGCCTTTTTACGGTAATTCATAATGATTTGCAATGTTTATTCAACATTGTTTTGTCAGGGTGACAGGATTTGGGACATTTGTAAGACCTGTGGCCCGCCAAAACAGTGAGGTATGGGCCCTGTGCATGAGTGTGAAAATGCTTTAATCTCAGAAGTATGATCTGAAGAGGGCTGGAATTCTGAAATGTAATAGCGAAACAGGAAGACAGAATACATAGGTAAGTGGAAAGAAGAAAAGTAAATCATGGTAATTACCACCTACACAATAGCCCAAATCAGAATACTTGCAAGTAGCTCTATACAATTCAGAAAATGGTTATTACGTAAGAGGCAACTCGAAGAGCAGCAAAAAGTTGGCCTCGCCTCGTTTTCTCTTAACACCTTCCTCGTACCCTCTTACCAGCTTACGTCATAACCATTTTATAAATTGTGACGGAGCTCTGAGAAATGAGTCTGACGTAAGGTGAAGCGTTTAAACTTACAGGAATTCGCCAAAAATGGTGTCACCGTGTTGTGGCCCTATTTCCCACACAGGAAGAGGGATAAGTAAGTAAGTAAGTACATAAACATGTGCAATACTGTCTTATTCCCTTACTACAGTCCAACCTCTTTTAAAAAGTGGCCATGCACTTAATAGAGGTATCAAGGGAGGCGTGAATAGGCTTGCGGATCGACGGATTTGACCCAAAAAGCCACAGATTCACGGATCTCGTCAAAAAACTGAACGGATTCGCGGATCCTACAAATGCAGCGGATCACGGATCGGTTTTGAAATCGGCTACGGATTGCGGATTTCGAGTGCGTTGAGGTTCGGATAGCGGATCCTAAACTTGCTAGGATCACAGTTTTTTCACTGTGTAGTGAACCTGTTCCCTCTGTCAACAGACCGCAAAGCCAAATACGTCAATTTTGTTTTTTTTAAAAAAGAGAAATTATATTGACAGTTAAGCACATGTGGCCAGCCTTGTAATATGACACACCTTTTGCGCGCATTACTTGTCATTGGTACTGAGCACAAATGCCCTGATGTTGCGCTTGACAGAGTAGTTCAGTCTTGCACGTGGTAAACCGGTTCTGGATTCTGAAGTAGGGACCGCAGAGCAGGGGTAGCTGGAGGGCTCTAGCCGCCCCAATAATTTAATCAAAAATATTGTTGTTTTTTTTTTAAAAAAGTGAAAAATCTTTCTAAAAGATTTTTGAAAAAATTTTCAAATGCTGCTACTTTGATTTTCAATGTGTAAAAAGCCAATAATCGAAGATATTTTATGGCATAAAGACCTGACTTCGAGCCAACATGTCACAGAAGAGGTTTAAACACGTGGCAATACCCACAAGACACGGATTGACAGAACCCATAATATTTGGTGTACCCCAAACTGAATTCTATCCAGTCATTTACAGTAAGTGTTAATGACGAAGATCTTGAAAGGGTATACAAATTTAAGTATCTTGGTGTGATTTTGGATCCTTGCCTATCATGGAACAAACACATTGAAAATATCGGAAACAAAATCTCGTCTCGCCTTGGAATGCTACGTAGGGCCCGAAAAGTCATCCCAAAAGAAGCAAGCATCACTCTGTTTAATGCTATGGCCTTACCAATATTTGATTACTGCTGCTGTGTAAGGGACGGTTGCGGACAGGCACAAGAGAACTAACTAAATCATCTTCTCAATGGAGCTGCGGGAACAATTGCTGGTCGCAAGGCTACCGTTACTAATATAAAGCAAACTCTGAAGTGGCCAAACTTACAATGTCGCAGGGAATACCACAAGTGCTTTAAGATTTATAAGTGCATCAATGGCCTGGCTCCAGCGTATCTTTTAGATTTCTACTTCTCGGAAAAAACACATAACTACTACACTAGAAATAAAGACTTCATCCGCCTGCCTCTTGCCAAGAAACCTAAATTTCAAATATCTTTTTAATACAATGCTGCAAAATCCTGGAACACTCTTTCCCGTAACTTACGCCATGATCAGTCTGTTACTAGTTTTAAACTAAAAGTCAAACAACATCTCAATCACCTCAATTAATTTTCACACTTATGAACCCTTTCAATGATTTATTTTGTTTTGTTTTTGTTTTGTTTTCATTTTTATAATTTATGATTTATATTCATATTATTCTATACAGATCTCCATTTAAACCAGCTATGCTGAACTGGAATTTCTGTTTAAATAATGTAATCAAATAAAGAAAGAAAGAAAGAAAGAAAGAAAGAAAGAAAGAAAGAAAGAAAGAAGGAAAGAAAGAAAGAAAGAAAGAAAGA
>JAOBRD021042761.1:0-11559 GCA_027575215.2 Hydrozoanthus sils | reverse complement strand
ATTCAAAAAAAAAAATTTGCATGAAATCATGGTTCCACTATCCCCCCCCCCCCCTCCCATCCACGAGATTAACTGGTCGGTCCCTTAGATCATTAACAAATATTTAACTCGTATTTTTTTTTTTTTATCTTAATCAAATTTATCTTTAGATTTATGTGACAATTTCGTTTTTAAAACATGGCAAGGATTTTTTTTTTATTTTCCGTAAGTGTCACCAAAAAATGATACCTACTTTCTTCATATTTGGTGCTCAATTAGCGTTCACTAATTTAATTGCGCGCTGATCACCTTTCAAAACCGTGAAGTTTTACAGAAGCAGGCAAAATCAGTAGAAGTTAGGCATACTCTGCATGCAGCAGGTGGATAATCGCTCAGTGAAGAACTTAAATTTATGTTGGCTCTAGCTCCTCTCTGCTTTGTAATTGAGTTATGCAAAGTGTAGAAGGGTCAAGATTCCGTTCCCTGAAACTCAAAAGTTGTATGTAAAAACAGAAGGTGTCAGTATTTTGCATACACATCTGAGTCATATTTGCTTGGTGAAGAACCTAAAGTGATTTAGGCCCTCTCCACTTGACTTTTTTCATCGTATTGACCCTAATGGAGGGGGTCAATATTCCTTATCCTGGATCTCAAAGTTGTATGGAAAATCAGAAAATGTCAGTATTTATCATACACAAGAGTCATAATTACTCTAAGTAGATTGTAAAATTATGTAGGTTCTCTACTTGAAAATATTAGTAATAATAATAATAATAATAATAATAATAATAATAATAATAATAATAATAATAATAGTAATGATAGTTCAACATTTTTATAGCGCCATATAAACTATTTGTTCTATGGCGCTTCACACTACTACAGCTAAAAAATATCTTATTTAAAATCATCAAAGTTACAAAAAATTATAAAAAATGATTCCTTAAAAAGAAAAGTCTTTTACTCTTGATTTAAATATTGTTCATGCATCGCTTTTCTTAATGCAGACAGGCAGGGCATTCCATAGCTTTGGTGAAGCTACTGAAAATGCTCTGTCGCCATAGGTCCTAATTGATTGGACCTTGGGATGGTCAGAAGGCACTGGCCAACTGACTTTAGGTTATGAAATATTCATTGCAGTTTAATAATTGTAAAGGTGTAAGGAGACCTTATTAGAGATTAGTAGACTGCATGCTTATAGCAAAAGCTTACAATCTCTTATCCCCGATTCCCTGTCTAGCCACGTCATTTACGGGTATTTTAGCCCACCTGAGAGACAGACATTTTGAAAACAAAATATTATTCATCTAACACTGTTCTTCATAAAATTTCAGTGATACAAGATTAGACGAGGTAGAAATAAAATAGTAAAGCTTAGGTAGATTCGATCAATAGAGTCAATATATATACTGATTTGATCCTTTTTTCCCTCTTTTCACAGGTCTCTATCAACTCACTTTTATATTAGCAGTTAATTAGCTTGAGGTATTCCTGATGGGGGAGTCAGGATGGCCTAGTGGTTCGCGGTTGTGCCTCCCACCTCTGTAGACCCGAGATCGTGTCCTGAGTTTCGCACGTGAGCTAAGATTTGTCGAGGGCTTTTCTCCGGGTTCTCCGCTTTTCCTCCCTCCATAAAATCGACTTTCACGCCGAGATCTGTGCCGTCGAGCGATTTAACATGAAGAATGGGCAACCACTCCCTGCGTAACGACTATGAATAAAATTAGTTTAGTTTACGGTTTAGCTAAGCTTTGATTGATTGATAGTGTATTGTTGTGCACTTGGCCGGTAAAAAGTAAATCTTGTGAAGTGTTCAGCACTTTAACTTGTTTTCAGGAATGATGTTTACAGTGTATCGCTTATCAGTGCAGTTGATCTATATTCGGTTCTATCAGTCACGCATTCCTTTGGTAAGCAATTTGGTCCTCTTAGCTGAGATGATGATGTCGAAGATCTTAACTTGCTCAACGCAAGTGACACTTTTTGCAAGTTCCCCTCCCTGCACACGAAGCCCCTGTCGCATGTATCTTTTCAAAATGGAGGATTTGTTACTAAAAGCAACACAACCAGGGTGGTTAGCGAAATAAGTAAAATTGCCTTGTCCCGGAAAATGAGGAACCTTTACTTTGAATAGTGTAGAATAGTGTTAATAGAGTTAACGAGTATCTCTTCTCAGAACGACGCAACAACCAGTTCCACTGGCCTGATGCAAAGCAGTTGCGACCAAGAATACAGAGGCACGCGAAAACTTCGAAGTTTTTATTATTTCTAAAGAGCTTTTATTATTATAAACTTGATATTTCAACCTGGGTAAACAAATTTACATTGGGTAACACAACTACCAGTTAATACGCATATTTTATACCGATATTTACTTATCATATTGCTTCCCTTTCATGCCGCTTTCTCGGTCTTAAAGATACGGTTTTATCACAGTTTGACACTTGAACTATTTCTATTTTTAAGCAACTGTGTATTTCAAGGTGCCCTTGAACAAAATAATTTCTTTCGTCTTATATCTTTGGCGTCTCTGGGAACGATTGCAACCCAAGAATAGACAAAATATCACGACATTCATTTTTGCTGAGTTAGTATTTTTTTTTAATTAGACGAAACATTGCTTCTGTGTTTGAAAAACCTTTATGTTACCTAATCTGCCAAGTTTCTCAAGTACTTTCACAGTAAGCTGTATAAAATAGTTAAAGATGTAAATTTATGCAATTCTAGGACTACTTAAAATATTGAATGATCATTAAGGGAGGTTGAACTTATTGCCTACCAAGTTTTATCCCAGACAATAAAAGATTGACAATATTAAGGAGTGGTGGGGAGGGAGGGGGAGGATTGTACCAACAAAAATGTTTGTTCAAATTCTCGTCAAATTCTTAAAACTGCTCTTCAAGCCCACCACTTCTAATTAACCCTTTACCTTGACCCTGATTTTGCAATCTTGAACCCACTGCTATTTGTTTTAAGCTAAGGCATTGCTTTCGTCATGCAGTATCAGAAGTCAAAATTACGTGACTTCAGGTTTGCCCTTAAAGTTGGGTGCTTTTTGATGGATTGATTACATATACAGAGACAACTATTTTTCGCGACTCTTGGTGCTCTACAGTCGCTCTATCTGAGGGTTTGTTTAAGGAATTAAAAAAAATTTCTGAGTTTTAAAAGTTTTCTTAAGAGCTCTTTATGCAGCGCGTGCTGTGTCTAACGGTTTCGTGAGCTTATCAGCCACTTATGAAGCTTTTCTCTCCATCTAGGTGAAAGACTTGCATGACTGGTGTCAGCAACATGTCAGAGTTGGTGCACCTTTTCACTATAATGGTCTTTATCCAGTCTTGCCAGCACGCCCCTTTTAACTTTACCCAGTTGGATTTTATGGTTATTTGCTTAAAGCCCGGCCCTTTCATTAATGAACAGCTTCCGCCTATAAAGACACATATCACTGATTTGGCCGCCATAATGAAAGCTCTACCGGGAAAACACAAAGCCGCAAGATTCATTGCGACTGTTTACACTATCACACAACTGGCTCCTGATGAGGTACGAATGAGCTATTAAAATACATAAGTAGTTACTCTTATAGCTATAATCATTATTATAAATTAGAAATAGAATTATGCAGATAACAATATAATCGAGTATCAGTAAAAAAGAATCATAAATGCGGAACCTAATTGGCTAACCTACTCTCTGTCTAGTGAACAACAGAGAATGAGTATAGCGAAATTGCCAGTGTTTCTAAAAAACACTAGTTAACTCTTTAATACGAAAAAAGTTAATAGATTAAAAAGTTAAAATTGTTGGCCTTGTTAACACAACTTTTCCATTATGCATTGCAGTGTTACCTAGAGATTAGCCAGATCAAGTATTTTACGATGAAGACGCTCTAAAGGCAATAGACACGTTCCGACGCAAGCTCAGCGAGATAACAGTGGCGATTAAGAAACGCAACAAAGATCTCAAAGTTCCTTACAACTACCTCCTCCCTGAGAGGATTCCAACAGCATCACAACCTAAATGGGCCAACACTGTGAAGGTGCTGATTGGCGGATTGCAGTATCAGATTCTTACTTAATTTATTGGCACGGAAGGCAAAAAGGAAACTTAATTATGTTGTAACGCTTAATGTTTTAGGTGAGATGTAAGCACAACTAAAAAAGACAAGAGACAAATGACAATCACAAAAATGTGTATTTAATGTCGTTCGTAAAAAGTTCATTGAAAATGTTACATTTATTAAAGGTAATAATTCCTTTACACAATTTATTTACATCAATTTAGAAACATTGAAAAAGCTATTTACTTTCTTCCTTTATGGTTTTCAAAAACTAGCCTAATAATTTTATTTAAAAAAAGTGCAGTAATTTGACTCTTTAAACATTCCTCTCATCAGTCCGTGCTCAGAGTAGTTCCTATACCGTTCAAGACGGTGCAGTTTGTGAGAAGGTCAGGCCAACAATCGATTACAAAAACGTTGTTTATTCATCTGTTATTAGACAATGAGGGTTTGATGCTTTCTTAACCTTCTAGGTCTTCTAGTCAAGCCTCCAAAGCATCTGATAGTGTAATAACAATGTTAAACTCAGAGTTTGTTTATAGAGTAACAAATATTGACTCAAACATTCTTAAGATTAAACACGTTTTTAAAGCTCTGTGTTTAATCTAATTTTTAAAGCGCTTTGGAAAAGAAATATTCAAATTAGTTTAAAAGATGTAGAATTGAATTTTTACCCGTATAATATCCGCTGGGATACTTGTAACCGGTTTAATTTTAAAAATGAATTTTGTGGAGAATTTTCGAAACATTTAACGCCTATATTTTAGCGTCAAAGCTGCGAAAACTTTTTAAGCTCTTTAGATATGTTGACATCACATTATTTGAAAGTCATGAGATCAATCTTACTTTCCTGGTCCAATTCATATGATCATGGCGAAATTTGCATGGCTACTGGCTAAGTGTTTGAGCAAAAACTTCACTAGTTTGCTGTTAATGCTAGTATAGAGCAGCTTGGAGTTCTTTCAAACCACGTGACGTCATAATTCGCCGTCGTATGTTTTTGAATTTTATTCACACTGAATGCACTATTTTGAAAGCTTATTTCATAGATTTGGTCAGGTAAGCACTTTTATAGAATAGAAGTGTTGGAAAAGGCCTAAGAGCTTTAAAATTACCAATGAAAAAATGGCTTCAGTAGCACTATAAAGTGTTTTGCTTTCCTTGCATACTTCCTGCTCGCTTTTAGCAACATTAGTCTTCAATTAACAATCCCCCTGTGGTCACTCTGTTGCTTATGGCAGGACTGAATGAGGCAACTCCAAAGTCGAGTTTGGACTGGCTTGCACGTTAAAATTGGTCAGCTTTAGCCAACCTATAATTATGCGTTCGACTACAAGTTCTTGCTTTTGGAAGAAAAGCGAATTTGCAGTGGAGGATTTTTGCGACATTAAGTTGCGAGAAGACAAAGTAGGCTCAAACAATACCAGACGCTAGGCAGCTTAATTGTTAGTGCAAGTATCTATCCCAGCGATTAAATAGAGATTTAATTTTTTTGCTTCCTAAGATGACAGCAGGTCCAACCAAACAATTCGCCGTTCGAACAAGGTCAGCTCTGCTTACATACACTAATTTGAATCGTGTTTCGCTGTTGGTGAACACACAGTTGAAAGAGATGTCTCGCAGCTAAATCCTTTGAAACGTTTCTTTGCTTTTTTCTCCGATCGAGTACGTCGGTATGCGATATATAACAGCTGATGATAAGTCGTCAAATCAGGCACCGAAACCATTAGCCAATTGCCTATAAAGTTTCAGAGCTGAATGACTAACAAGAGCTTGTTGTTTTCCTCAAGATAGTTGCTTCATTTCTTAATAACTATACCTTTGTTAACATTTTGCCGTTACATGGTAGAGAGAACTGCATAAACAGAGTTATGCACATTGAAACCCACGTTATTTTTCATTATGTACAGCAGCTAAATAATTTTTTCTTTTCGCCATATATAGCTACAAGTCTTAAAATTACAGGGAGTCTATGCCTTTTAACTATACAGTCTCAGGGTGCATTTCTTTGGGAAAGATCCTTATCCGGTTTCTGAATCTAAATATATATATTTTTTGTTTCGTCTGGTAAAATCCAAAAAAGGGAAAGAGGAGGGATTAATTCGAATCCAGATTCTTATGGTTCGTTGGTTTTGCGTTTTTTTGGGAAAAAAAATCGAAAAATGTACATGCAGAAGATCTCTGCAATCAATTTTTTTTTCGTTTTTTTGTTTCTTTTGCAAGAAAGGATTCCACGTAATCTCACACCATAATTTATTTGTCGATTTTGTCAAAGAAGCGCACCTTTTATCAGTGGCTGCACTTTTATCACACCTAAACGGGTTTACTGTTAAACACCTAGACAATCATTCTGCAACTCTTAACCCCTTTCTAGGCTGGGCTTTTTGAAGGTCTCGTAGCCTGAGGGTTGATTCAGTCTTCCCCCCCCCCCCACTCCACACACACACACGCACATACACACACACACACACACACACCCTACCTTTCTTTTTATTTATCCAAAACATGCGAAACGTGGGTCAATTGTTCAATGTTGTTCAATGTTGTAAGCCCTACACGATAGTGTTGTCAATTTATTATTAAAACACGTGACGTGATGACGACATTTTATTTTGTTAAGCATTTATAGCACTTCATGATTTCGGTCGCAAAAAACGGCTATTCATTTCTTTGTTACCTTGGTAATAGTATACAACGTACCTAACTAAATTGTATATCAAAAGATTCCTAATAAAAGTTTAGGAGACATCACGAAGTTTCATTAATATTCTCTGAACAGTACAGAAGTTAGGGCAAAAAAAAACAACCGGGGGATTGAAGCAACCTAGGCTAGATAGGGTTAGGCAAACTATTCAGGTTAGGATGTAACTAAAACCAGGAATGGGGAACGGGGAACGGTAAAACATGGAACAAGGAATCTGGGAAATTCCAAAATGTCTTAGATGAGAAAGGTCTGGAGCAAAGGTGATTTCAAAATAACTTCAAATTTTCGTGATGGCGTCTCATGCAATGTGCATCAGTTCTTTGACTTAGTACTGTATGGTTGTTTCACGATTTTTGGTTGCTCTTGATCTGATTATCGATAGCTCTCTTTGCTTAATTAAGTACTGGTAAGTAACTGTAAGGAAATTTTGCCCAGAATTGCAAAAATCAACATTCATCAAATGGTTTTTAAGTTTTTAAATGATTATAATAATCTCCTTATAATTTTGAAAACAAACACACAAGAAAAGTATAAAAAATAAGTATTATTGTTGTTCTTCAACTATATTAGACTAATCGATATGAAATTGCACTTGTAAAAGCCAATTTAAGCCAGGTGATCTCTAATTGATTTCCATTGTAACGACAGCAAAAAATGTCAAAACTTTTAAGCTATCGAGACCAAAAGGTTGTAAACGGCTAAGAATAAAAACATTTCGCTTGGCCAGGCAGTTGCACATGATTAACTAACTCATCTAGTAATCAAAAGAGGGGTTGATGAAATAAAAGGTAGAACAATATACATGTAGCAGGCTAGTTGTAGCTCTACTTTTAGAGTAAGTATCACTAAGACTGCTTGGTTGTCATTTTTTTGGCTTGCCTAACTTCATTATGCAAGATTTTTTTACGTATTCACTTCTTTCATCAAATCTCTCCGCCATGGAGTTATGAAGACTGTTATTTGGTTTTAATTAGAACTTGAAAAGTGATTTTACTCAAGTAAACGAAAAACATTTGAAACCTTTTGCCGACACTGGTTTGATAGAAGCTTTTGGTTCAAGTGAATAAAACAACTCAGGTATTTGACCCTGTTAACTAGCTTGGGTAAAATAAAACGGTTGTATGTCTATGTTTATATGGGCTAGAGTTAATCATCTCTTCAACCTTCTAAATAAAGAGGCTCAAGTCGAACATGATAATTCCCAAAATTATTGGTTTCCCGCTGCATTTTTTTATTGAAACGCTGATTGGGAAAAGGAAAAAAGCAAAAAAAACCATATAACTGGTTGGTTATATGTTTTAAGTACAAAAGAAAGCCACTGTCAAAGCATTGTTTCATGCCACAGTTTTTAACAGACAGTGGCGCTACTTTCCGTTGAAGTTGATTTTTTAGTCAAGCGTGCGTACGTCGCAATTGTTCCCGCCATATTGTAAAGGGCGCATGTAATCTTTACTATTTTGCAGCTGAATGCAACAATGTCAAACTTTATAAAACAAACGACCAATAACTTTCTTGGTTTCTGGAGAACAACATCAATGTGTAATTCTTCTTCTTCTTTTTTTATCATTACTTTTATTATTATCATTATTATTATTATTATTGTTATTATTAATGAACCTAGTTTACCTGTTCATATTCCGTCAACATTCTTATGAGTGGTTCTCAGTTTCTGGTGATAAAAGGTAGCTACGTTTTTATGTTTTCCTTCAACACAACAAATTTCTTTCACACTTTTATTCTCGCAATTTTAGTACCACTTCGTGGCGCTTGTCAACAGCGCTTACACATCAGTATTTGAGGTTTAAATTCAAAGAACTCATATTTCTTTTCTTCATATTTTAACTAGTTGCGCTTACATTTTACCAAAAGGTATTAAGCATTAGCTCAAAGTTTTCTTAAATTCTCGTCCCTGCGGTAGTTCAATTAAGCATCGGTTGATCTAATCCACCAATCAGCTTCTTCACTTTGCTTAACCAATCAGATTGCAATGCTGTTGGGAGTCCTCTCGGGGAGGAGGTAGTGGTAAGGAACTTTGAGATCCTTGTTGCGTTTCTTAATGGTAACCGCTATTTTGCTGAGCTTGCGTCGGAACGTCTCGATAGCCTTAAGGGCATCTTTATCGTAAAACAGCTGATCTGGATACTCTCCTAGGTAACGCTACAATGCATGATGGGAAAGTTAAGGAGTAAAGTAAGGTTCTTTTATCGAGCCGAAAATAACTAAACAACAAAAGTAAAGTAAATCAAAGCAATTGTGGTTTCTAACTTCAAGCCAACTTTTCAAAAGGGTGAGGAACCGACCTTATGTTTCAGTGAAAAGGCAACCTGGGTGCAGGTGCAAGTAATAGGTTTGGTTATTGATATTAGTAAAAACATAGGTATAGCTAGAAGTATAGGTATGCATATTTATAGCTAGGTAGAACTACAGGCATGGGCAACAGGTTACAGTATTGGTGAGTGTGAGTGTGTAGGTACAGGTGTACGTTCTACTGGGTATATTTGGTATTAAGTATTACATATGATAAAAATTCGTTGCGTATAATCTGTATTATTTCATAGCTGAAATTGATACTACTACTTCTCCTACTAATTTCTAAGCAAATTAATGTGTTTGTTATTCATTCGTACCTCGTCAGGAGCCAGCTGTGTGAGAGTGTAAACAGTTGCAATGAATCTTGCGGCTTTGTTTTTGCCTGGTAGAGCTTTCATTATTGCGGCCAAATCAGTCACGCCCTTCTTTGTAGGCGGAGGCTGTTTCATGAATGAAGGGGCGTTAGGCGGGTAACCGTAAACATCCATCTGGGTAAAGTTAACAGCGGCGTGCTGGCAAGACTGGATATACACCATTATAGTAAGAAGGTGCACCAACTCTGACATGTTACTGACACTAGACGGGAAGCCATGTTCCACATCTCCCTCTCGGACGGGATAACCGTTGTCATGCAAGTCCTTCACCTAGATGGAGAGAAAAGTTTCACAAGCGGTTGATAAACTCATGAAACAGTTAGACGCAAAACGTGCCCTATTAGAAGTTTGATGTGAGCTTATTCAATTATATCTCAAATAACATTTTTGAATCCTTAAACAAGCTTTTATATTGATCAACTCATTTCATTGATAAAATGCACAATTAGGGTTTTGGTCTCGAACAAAACTTTTGTTGCGTAAGCTGTACCGAAGAACACGTACACCCGATTTTAACTTCGTGTCTTTCTAATTGTCAACAATGACTCTTGCGCCCACCTTTCACAGCACACAGCCCTTTTACCTCTGGAGCTTGAAAATGCCATTAGTTTCTTCAACAAAAATTTTTCAAACCTTACAATAGTAAACAAGCTCGTTTTTTCCCACTCCGGTGCAACCTTGAGTTGATGGATTCATTATTCTGCTGCAAGGCGTAGAACAGTTTTGGTGTTAATAAGATCATAGCAGATATTGATTTTCACATTCTTTTTTCCCTTGGTAAAGCTTGAAATAACTCGACAGTTGACATGGTGCAATTCCTTAATGAAGGCGAAATAAGTTTAAGAGGCACAGAATGACCATCATTTAAGAAAAACAGTTTAAAAAGGAGCAGTATTTAAGGTGAGATGACCAATTTGAATGGGAAATTAATAACTAAGGGTGTGGCTATGAGACGATTCGAGTTCCTACCTACTTTCGCGTCATTATAGCTCCATTTCTAGAAATAACTTACAACTTACAAACATTGATTTAAAATCGCTCCCTTTTTAAGTTGAATCTCAAATCTTCGCACTAGCTCTAATAGCTGGAAAACTACATAAAAACGTTTTCTTAAAACTCTAACTCGAGTAATATGTTTCTAGCATTCTGACTGTTTTTTTCGATTTTGGATTTTAGCCCATCTCCTGAATTTACCATCTAAGGAAAATGACTGCGTAGTATTGACAAAGCTAACATATGGTTCTGAGCAAATGAATAAACTTTAGCTGTTATTTTCAAGTATCGATAAGTTTGTAAACAAGAAACATTAATCCATTCGCAAATTTTGGATATGAGATGATTTATAGCCAAGTCCCTTAATCTCATAAATCTTATTTGCCATTAACATCGTCCTTTTCATTTAATTATAAAAGAACTAGAATTCAGTTCAAAGTGTGCATTCTATTATAAATACTATTGTAGAGTTTTTCAAATAATTATTACATAAAAATAGCACTGCATGGCTGATGGTCAGCGTGCACACTTTGTTTAACAAAAGCCCTTTGATTTACCGACCTTGGTCACGCGGCATGCTTCAAATATTCGACAGCTAACTCGTTTTTTTCCCACCCAGCCCTGCCTAATGTGCCATGCTAACTAGTTTGTCAGTTGGCCGTTACTGTTGCCCTCGCCTTTCCTGGGACAAATACTAACAATCATGTATTTAAAAAAGTGTAATTATTTGATTAACTTGCCGACTTAATAAACCGGCTTTGGGTTTTTAACCCATAGTCCTTATCGTTCAATCCTGTCTTCTTTGTTGTCTGTTTGGCCCAGAAAACAGAGCTCATGCAAAGTGCAGTGATACCAGCAGTTAGTATTTTAATAAGGGGAATTAGAGAGAGAGCATAAAGGCGTCATTTTTATAAATGTTGTCATCAGTTTTAAAGCACCCTACAATATACATCACTCACAAAGCTCTGCATCTCGTTATCCTTCTTTATGTCATCATCTGAGTGATAGTAGATAGACATTACGTCGGTGACAAACTCTTTGATGATTCCCCAAAGCCGAGTGGCGTCCTCGCGGTAATGGAATCCTGGCAGCTTTTCTGGGTCGTCCACTCCACGTTTCTTCAAAAAGTTTGGGATGTC
>JAOBRD021042443.1:0-11560 GCA_027575215.2 Hydrozoanthus sils | reverse complement strand
GGATGCAAATCTTTTGCTCCGTTTTCGTAAGGTGAAAACGATGCGTTTTCAAAAACGCATTAGTGTGGTTCAGGCTTAAAACGTATCGATGCGTTTTCAAATGTCTCCGGATTCAAAAGCGTTTTCAAATGTCTCCGTTTTCGAAAACGAAGGCGATCGTTGCAGTGTGGTCGCGAGGTGAAAACGCATCGAAAACGATGAGTTTTCAAATAAAAACGCATTAGTGTGGTTGGGGCCTAAAACGTATCGATGCGTTTTCAAATGTCTCCTGATTCAAAAGCGTTTTCAAATGTCTCCGTTTTAATGTGGTTGCAAGGTGAAAACGGATCGAAAACGATGCATTTTCAAATGAAAACGCATTGGTGTGGTTGAGGCCTTTAAAATCATTTTTATAAGCAAGTTTATGTTTCATGCGCTAAGAACTGTAGGTAATAGACAGGTCGCCATCTGTTTGGAGTTGTTAATTGAATTATTTTCCTCAAAACCCAACTCGGACATATCGACAAAAACGAAAGGCAGAGCTAAATTTTCAAAGCAAGCTGATGTTAATTCCTTAGCGTTCTCGACATAAGGGAAGAAGTCAAAACAATGCCATTTTTAAGGAACCCAATTTTGTCGGTGGAGGTGGTGGGAGGCGGCACATACCCCCCAACACCATCCCCCACCACTTCTTTCAGAGCTCAATTTCTCGAAACCTGATTTAGGAGTATTGGTTTTTATTGTATTATGGACTCCTCTCTCCACAAGGAAGGCGTTGGTGCAAGCACTTTATCAATATCTATTTTGTTGAAAATGATATTTGCTCCTGAAATTCAGCCTTTTTTAAAAAGGTGGTGGGTGGCGGCACATAATACCCCACCCCCCTAAATTGGGTTGCTAGGAAGTACCATTGTTTTGAACTTTTCCCTAAAAGGCCGATTAGGCCGCAGCATGGTTATGAGGGTGTTTGAATCCGCCTAGACTGGACACTAATCCATCAGAGGTTAGCTCCCAGCAGAACTGGTACTATTTAAAAAACTGAGTCAACTGGAACAACGTCAGGTAAAGTGTCTTGTTCAAGGACACAACACAGTGACTTGACCGGGGCTCGAACTCGCGACCCTAGGATTACTAGTCGAACATGCTTATCGCTCGGCCACTTCCCTGCCAAC
Source organism: Hydrozoanthus sils (assembly GCA_027575215.2). NCBI lineage: Eukaryota > Metazoa > Cnidaria > Anthozoa > Zoantharia > Hydrozoanthidae > Hydrozoanthus > Hydrozoanthus sils. The sequence continues at coordinate 10,409 of JAOBRD021042443.1, read as the reverse complement.
TTTTGAAAGCAAGATTTACGTGTAACTGAATTAATTATACATCTAAATAACGCATCAGCACTTACCCCCCACAGGCTGCAAACATCTTGGGCTCAACATACCATTGGTACACCGACATAAATTGGGTCTGGCGCAACGACCATTACCACAGCCGAATCGACACATCGCTGGAAAAAATAGGACGTGAACAAGTAACCTTAAAATATAAGGCCTTGCATGCGTGTACCAACACTTAATGTTACCACTGAAACTTCTAAAGCTTAGTTAGTAACGAAAGCCTAATTTGTTACCATCCATATCTTTTGGGAAAAGCCTTCTCGAAATATAGCACTTCTAAAACGTTCTGATTGGTTCACTCAATCACGGTTATCATCTCATCACAAAACAATAATTATTTCTTGAAATATCGGGGGATGAAGCGTAATATTCCAAACCAGAATATTCATTTTCATTTCGGAATATTTTCAAAAAATTCATATTCCAGAGGCAAATATTCATATTCCCTGGCTGGCTGGCCTAATACTCATCATATTCCGAGGCCAAAAATATGCGAATATTCATATTCCAATATGCCGCTTCTTCCCCGATGAAATTCGAGATCATTGATCCTGAAACTTTGCACAATTGTTTAGTTATAACACAAACAAATGTAATACAGACAACAGTTGCATTATAATTTATCTTTCTGGATTTCCGACACAACTTCAGTTGGTAATTTGCATATTTGCAGACCTTATTATCTCAGCAACTAAAACAGTTATTTTAAAGAAATAAACGACACTTTTCTTCTTTTTTAACTTTCTAACAGACTAAGATCCATGATTCTGATAACATTATCCACTTTGATATTGTTCAAATAGATTCTGCTCCTGTGTTACCTCTCTTCGTTATATGCTTTGTGCAACTACTTGAGTCATTCTGACGTTGGCACGAGACATGCCAAAACATGTTGTTATTGAGTTTTTTAACATTAAAATTGACGATAACCAATTACGACAAACCCTTTCTGCGTACAGATTCCATAAATTTATTTGAATTTTTTTCCTTAAATTTTCACAGTTCTTTTGTGAAGCACTAAAATTAAATTAGAAACATCAATATGGAAATTAATCAGTCTAAGTTCTATAATTTGGCGATTCATTAACTAACAGAGAACTTTTCTTTGACAGTGACCAATCAATAAATATGCAATATTTTATAAGAGCTTCTAAATATCGGTCTGAGACTGTATATTCGTATGTTTTTCTAGGAGTCGAGCCTTAATAGACTATTCGCACTATTACCTATTTTACTACAACTACCAGAAACTTTTGCAACGTCTCTCTTGTCCAAGAAATCAAACCTGTTGTATTGTTTCAAAATCAATCTGAATAACAAAATATAAAACTAAAAAGGATTCTGGTAGTTGTAGAAGAATGAGCCATAGTGCAAATGGCATATTGTATTTAAAATAGCATTACGTTTAAACGTGGAAGTAATTTTACCTCTTATTTGTCTTTTTGACATTTTTTTGTCTACAGAAAACACCCGCAAACGCGTGAAAAGTGAAATATTTCCGTGTGTTCTTATAAAGCCAGGGACACACTAGGCGATTTTATACGCCGATCGCTGCGAGTCTGATCGCCTGCGAAACGTGGCGTATTTAACCGCTCGTATCTGACATGCTAGTTATGGGCAATTTAATTATGTACGCCAGTCGCTGCGATCAATGAAATTTGCTATCGCAGTAGGTAACACACTAAACAAATTTGAGCGAATTTCGCCAATCGCAGCGATCGACGTATAAAATCGCCTAGTGTGTACCCCGCTTTAGGTGTACAAGCGTAACCAGTTATCTAATTAGCAATTATTCAAAGAGCGTGCATTGGATATGAGATAACTGACTGGCGCTTGAAGGATTAAAAAAAAAAATGTTATTAAATTTTTAATCTCGATTAATGCGTTTCTAGCATTCTGATTGGTTCATTTAATCTCGGTTATCAGTTCATTTACATATTTTGAAACTGACTTTATAGTGTTGCAAAGCTGAAATATAGTTTTAAACAAATTTTAGCTGTCAATTTCAAATAAACTCAGAAACTATTCCATTCGCGCTTGTTGGATATGAGAAGATTTATAGCTAACTCGGCGCTACGCGCCTCTTCTTTGGCCTATTACCATCTCATACCCAACTCACGCTCTTGGAATAATTGTTGATTATCTTTTTAAAAAAATGTCGGCATTTTTAGAAAATCATATAAAAAAAATTTGTGGGAAAAAAGCCTACAAACATTCTTTACGTCATCGATTATCAGTATCTGGTTTGTTCTAGATATATTCTTTAAGTAAAATGTGCCTCTTAGCAGTTTAAGACGGATTGAAGAGAATAATGAGCTTTTAATACATTTATTCTTCCTCCTATGCCCTATCTAGCCTAGGAGGGGAGGGGGTTATTCAACCCCCCTAGTTGGATTTGTGGCCCTAACTTCTGTACCGTTCCAACGGAATATTAATGAAACTTCGTGACTTTTCCTAAAATTTTATCAGGAATTTTTTGATATACAATTTAGTAATCTACGATGTATACTGTTACCATGATAACCAAAAAATTAATGGCCATTTTTGCAGTTTTAGTTATGTGGTTTTTAAAAAAAATTTTCGATTCTTAATTTTAATAAAAAAAAAATCTTAGGAACTGCAAAACCAAACTTGATTTGTCGAAATTAATTCTGCTATTTGATAAGATTATGTTAGAAATGGTGCATTATGGATAAATTATGAACACTTTAAAAAGGTTCCCTAATTACGTTTTTTGGTACATATATTCACTATATGTTGCTATAAAGGAGCGTAGCCCCTTATTTTCCTGTATGCAGTACTTTTATTTTCAAAAAAATTGAAAAACCACGGAGATATAGCAGTTTTTGTAGTTGCCATGGACAACGGCTCCCTTAACACATTTAATACATTTATGTTGTCAGCAATACGTCATACCATAATCATATTGAATCAACCCCCCCGGGCTACGAGACCTCCAAAAAGCCCAGGCTAGATAGGGTCAATTGGCGATTCTAACTTCAAGTGTTCTTAAAATGTTCTAAATATAATCATACGTGTTTGGCGTACACACCTTTTTTTAGTGAGATTAACTTTATAAGGACAGCGATGACGACAAAAAAAGATCATAGTTGTCACGAAAGCTTAGTGTATGCTAAAAGGAACCAATGGCAGAAAAATTTGATGACAAAAAGCAATCAATCGTCGCACCAGGTGTTTCAAATATTAGTGCAACTTTATAGAAAAACATTTAGTCGCCTCCGGAAATAAAAATAACAAAATGCGACAATAAAAATAAGAAGTGAGTTAAAATCTTAATTATATCATCAAGGGGCTTATGCTCAAAGTAATAACACTCATTAAAAAAGCTGGCAGGAATCACGCAAGTTATACAAGTATAATGTCTTTTTGCCTGATGAAAGGCAGACTTCAAAGCATAAAGCCTATTAATTGGACATCAACTCTATGAGTCATTAATCATGTGTGTTTATTTAGCTGACAAAGCTAAAACTGGTATCTGTTTCTTAAAAAAAGCCCGAATTGTCACACACCATCTAAATTGTAAAAGGCCCTTTTGTTGTAAACAAACGTTCAGCTTTTCATCAAATATAAAGTAACGATCAATTAAACAAAGCTTCATCAAAGGGCGTCATACTGTCAAGGAGATAATGGAAAATAATTTTTGTATATCTAAGAACCAGTAATTTTGGCCGAGGCTCTTAATTTTTGGCGATTAAAACGCCAAACTGTTCTTAAATTGTCCTTATTTCTGTGTGGTATAATTGAACAAACACTAAGCCTAAGGTATTGTAAGACACGTACATTATAACTATAAGGACTAACTTCAGGGCCAGTATATAGAAAAGCGCAAGGTTTGAGGGAATGGCATTGATGTGAATCATTTTTTGTTCATTTAGTATTGCATTGTCAAGTTAAAGATCGAAACCGAGGCATGCATTTTATTGAGTACACCAGCTCTCGAGCCTGGGATTCAGCTTGTTCTTAAATTGTTCTTAAAGTCCCTATCAAGCTTATTTTTAAAAGTTCCAGATTAAAACTGTTGTCATCTGTGAACTAAAAAATTGTATAACCAAAGAAAATTTCCACGTCTAAGTAAGTTTTTGATAAAAAAAAAAAAGATTGGAATGTAATTTTTGACCGAGCAGGCCTGGTAACCTGTGACGACTTAGCAGCAGTGAGTTATGTGGTTTTGATCTAAAAAATTTCATTTCTATTAAAAAATGTCATAAAATTTTTATTTCAAACAATTTCAACGGAATAATTCATTGACTAAAGTTATAACAATGTGACTATTGTAGCTAGAATTGAATTTTTTGAGATAAAAAAGATTGTCTCTGCTTCATGCCTCCTGCTACGTCATCATTGCATGCTTCAAGTCTAAAAAATGTAACAGGATTAACGGCGAGAAAAGGTTTTATTTTCGAAAATTTCTACTTTTCATTTGGAACATAAAAAAATAATTAAGCTTGATAGGGACTTTAATATTTGGCCAATCTGAGCCCGCTTGTTGTTCTTATAAAGTTGTTCTAAAAACTGATACGGCTTTTACTGAACACAAATGCAACAACATAAAATAAATGGCGTTTTCCGTCCACAAAACCTGAATAAGCTTCTTTACTGCTTTGCGCTTAAAACGATTAAAGATAGGTAAATAATTATCATACGTGCAGAAACGAAAACTTGTTACTGTTTAACCCGAGACAACCAAAGCAAGATTTCCACCGCACCATATGTTTGAAGTATTAAGTATTAAATAATACAAGTATGAAAGTATTTAAGTATGGCGAACATTGTATTGAAAACTGAAAGCTTAGTGAATAAACGAGTGTTTACATTTAATTTTTGTAGCATTGTTTAGTTCTGTTGTAAAAACAAAACGATAAGTAAAGAAAGCCCCGTCTGGTTCAAATATATAACAAAGCAAAGCAAATCCTTGGCTTTAATTAACAAAACAGCTCAGTGTTTTAATTTCCGACATGTTATTCTCAAAACTAATCCTGTATGCGAAATCCGCGAAGACCTTAGCGCCAGCTACAAAGAAATAGTCTAAATGTCTTGCAATTAAAGCTTTTAACAGTTAAAGGGATATAATTTGAAAACTCATATCCTATTTAAACAGATATATTTCAAAACCTTTTGATAAAACCGTGACACATTTTTACGCTGAGGAAGCTTACAATGGTTTTGACTTCAAAGTAGTGACTTGAAAAACATAGGGAATGAGTCACTGTCAAATAACAAAGGAACAACAACAAGCAACAATGGTGACCTTTTTTCTCTGAAAATCGTGCATTGAAACATTTAAGCTTTAACTGAAAACAAAAACAGAACCCAAAACAATCAAAACATGTGCTGCCTGAAGCTTTAAGTGCGTTTACTAGTTTTCACAAGGCTCAGATGTGCGTTGGCCTGCAATTAACACAAGCTTCGACATCTTGAAATACTTTAAAAAGGTACAAAAATAAGTAATACTTTCTTAAGGCAAAAAGACTGTTTGTAAACCAATTATATGCGTTAAGAATTACTTGTATGCTCGTTTGTTAAGCATTTAGCGATGACCGAGTAAAGCATATGGTCTTTTAGGAGGACCAGATGGGTACAGAGATTCGTCGCTTTCTTGTTTCGCTGTCAAGTTCAGCTTAGTTAGACAATCGAACTTGCTTTTACATTTAACCAGAACCCTGAAATGGTCTAATAATTGTTCCGCCGTTGGGCTCGCTCTTATAATGTTTTTAGATAGATGACGATTTTCGTTTGTGTCCTTCAACACGTTCGTGGAGGTGAACACGCGTGTAACCAACGGCAGAATTCCAGAAAGTTCAATTATTAGACAATTACAGGGTTCTGGTTAAATGTAAAAGCAAGTTCGATTGTCTAACTAAGAAAATGCTCTGAATTAGGCAACAGAATCCTGAACTGAAGTTCAGCTCAGACGTTTTTTATTGTTCTTGTCCCGAGATCCGAGTGATGTATTACAGTGTTCTAATCTTAATAAAAAAATTTCAAAACGAAGGACAGTGATAGAATAACTCAATCTAGCTCGTGACTCGTAAACAATATAGACACAGCTGCAAACTCTTAAAAAATATTTGTATACAAATATTGCGAAACGTGAACGAAAACATCGATCCAACTGCAAGTATTCATTCCGTAAATATATGGTAAACATGTTATTAGCAAACTGTAACCCTGTGGGAAATAGCTTTAACCTCTAAAACTAAAAGCAGTCGCAAACTTAGACATGCAGAAAAATGCCATTGAGCAGGCAAGGAGTTTGTGAGTTGCAAAACCTTATAGCCAACTGCGCGTTGATCACTAAGTTGAACGTTGTTCACGAGAAATTATGCGCAGTAACGATGCGCAACGCAAAACGCATTTTTACGCAAGAAACTCTCGACTTTCTTGCAACTCAATATGTGTCATTGCAGAAACCTGTAATGAAGCGCCACATGAAATGGCGAGACGTGTTTGTTGTGTTTTTCGTTAAAAATTTACAGTTACACTTCCATCTGTAGCCGAACCTCAACTGTTCTTAGCTTGTTGTTCATTTCTAGGCAAACTTGAAACTCGTTGTTCTCATAAGATAATTGTTCCTAAAAGAACGTGTCTTACAATTTGGAAAAAATTCCCCAAAATAAACACATGGTTACGAAGCCAAATACCGGAAACAGTTCTTATTTCTATTGTATTTCGTAATCAAATACAGTACAGAAATCAAGCTGGTACTACTGAACCGGTCGGTCAAGGGTTTGGATTGCAATAACCACTGAAAAGAAAGATTGTTGAGTCCTGGATGACACCAGTTTCAAAACCATTTGGATGCTGACGCCGTCACACAAATTTTTTTTTTGCTAAAACTTGCAGACATCACTTTAGTGCAAAGCAGAGTGTACATAAACTCCCCTTGTTTTATTAGTGAATATTCCTTTAATGAGAAACTTTCTTGTAAAACCACGAGGCTGATTGACATGAAACTTTTCCCGCCGTTGAAACAACTTGTCAATCTACTTCGTTGATGATTGAGAGAAACATGTAGAATCTCACTAAGTGTGTGATAAAAAGAAACTGATTACTACATGGCCGCTTGGAGATACGAATTTTATCTTCTCATGTTGAAAATATCCCACTCGTTCGCTGTTCTCAGTCGTGAGATATTTTTTCAACACTCGAAGATAAAGCTCGTATCTACGCGCGGCCATTTAATATTCTCTGTTTGTTAAAGCATATCTACTGCTTCCAGTTGTTTTGTACCAACTACACACCCAGGACTAACAACATGACCTTAGTGTCGAAAATGTCCATTTCTTTTAGATTTGAAAACTTACAGATTTTTTTTAGTCTTTTATTATTTAATAACCTTTGAGCGAAACCATATGTCCATCACCAAAAATTATGCTTAAAAGGAGTTTAGTTTCAAGAACATTTGAGGCTGATCATGAGCCAAAAAAATAGACGTTCGTTTGAAAAAAAAATAAACAAAAGAAAACACAAAAGAATGTCTGCAAACTATACGTCAAATCAACAATCATTTCTAAAATCATTTCGTTTTGAGAATAGTTTGAATTGAAACGAATTAATATGTGCAATTGAGAGGATCAGCAAGTTAACCGAATTAAGGTCATTTACAGTTTTGTGTCGATTGACTTTGTTTGGAAATAAGCTATTCTGTACGACTTCCCTTGTTATGCTAAAACATTTAGTTTCATTAGGGAGTTTTTGATATATAAATGTACAAAACCAATATGTTAGCAATTCTGAGTTTGTAAATGGAACAGCTCAAAATTGATCCAAAATTCATGACGGTGACCATAAATGGAATATCTGAGGAAACACATAATAAAACAGAAGGAAAAGAGTGTTCAGAACCGAACAATTTGTCCGTTGGTAATTTTTTTTCAATACATCAGTTGTATGGTTTTGGACCAAATTATGTCCAAAATTATTGGCGTTTTTTCAAAAAAAATAAAGATTTTGTCAAACAAGATTTAAAGCAAAAGAATGGGTGTTTTTTTTTTAATTCGCACTTCCTACTTACTTCACTCCATCAACACCGTTTAATGTACAGTAAACATATTTGCTTTCTGGAGTAAGAGCAAAGGTTAAATCTTTGGTGTTCGCAATACGTAAATAAAAGAAATTCTCCAAACAGAAAAACGTAACTTCCAAAACGACTGGAAAATCCATAACACAGCCACTTTTTAACTAGAAAGCAAAGGCCGACTGTAAAAATGTTCGTTTTGATTAAGTTATAATAAAATTTGTTGACTTCGTCTAATTAATGCTTTAAACCAAAATACCACTTCAAAAAATCTTGCCGTGTAAAGTTTTGAATCGAGGTTCTGAGCCTGATGTTCTCAAGCTAATTAAAACTGAATTTGCTACGACGAAAGGGTCAATGCTCAAAACTTCAGCATTCCAAAACTTACCACGACAAAGACCAAAAACCAACTATTAATCGATCTTAGAAAGTCATTTTAGTTGCCATTACTGAAGTTGTTTCTTAAGTTGACAAGTTTAAGACAAACATGTTAAAAAATCAATAGAAAGGTAAAAAGGTGCAGAAAATATAAAAGAAATTTTACATCTGAACTAGAAAGAAAGATTAGATGATTAGTAGATTTTGTTATAAATTGATCAAAACAAACATTTATCAATATTGGTTTAAAATTTCTTAAATTCTGATTTCTTATGATTTGCGTATACCAAATAATTAACCTTATTATTCGAAAGAAGCAATTTTGTTTAATACTGTTTCATGGAACAACAGGATAGTATATCGAGGTGATTATTACTATAACAGCCCATTTTTCAACCAAATATATTAAAATTGGCATGTATATTCCTTTTTTTTTTCAGTTAAATGCATATGCATTAACCAGCACCAAGGCTTTTCATATCGCCATTTAAACTGTCATTGCTGTTTTAATTTTAACTTTTATTTTAGATCAGTAGTCGTCACCTTTCTGATCGATGACAGTAGATGCTTCCAAGATATACAAAAAAATACACCATAAAATAATTGCTTTAAAGTACATTTTGTGATATTTATATCAGTGGTAAGAAACAAGAAAACTCTTTTTTGCCTCAGCAATTAACAATGATAATAGGTAATGTTAATAGTAATATAAAGAGTAATAGCAATATTAACCCTTAACCTGCTAATAAGATTTTAAAAAAAAAGGTCATATAAACAAAATTACAAACTTCAAACTTGCTGAAGTAATGGACATTCTTAGAATCTACTTGTAAAGACAAAGAAAATAAATGGTCACTCTGTAGGTTTTCAAGCAGTGGTTACAAAATTACGTTTTTAGTTTATGTGGAACCAGGATAAGGGTTATTTTGTCAAAAACATTAGCAATGATCAACACTGATAACTTTTCTATAACAGTAAAAACGGCAGTTAGACGGTCAAACTATTACCAGATGCCTTCCCATACAGGGTCACATATTGAAGTTGATATATTCCCAAATTTAGTCTGATGAAACCCTATCCAATCAATGGCTGTGCTTGTTTTCATGGTTGTTATGTGCTATCATTGCTAATGTTATTTTAAATTACAATAAAGATTTTGGTTATTATGTCTAGAGTACTTACGAACAATACACAGCCCTATTGATGTTCTCTGTTGCCAACCTGGACAGCAATGGGGGTTTAGTCGACCTCCACAGACGTTAGGCCTGGAATGGAAGAAAGTAGTATCATACGCCAGTTCAGACTTTAACCCTTTTAGCCCTCAATATTGTCTAAATTCTCCCAACTAGAACCCATACTTTACCTGTTACCAGTTTAGGAGAATTTCACTTTTCATCTTCAGTTGCTTGTTATATTTGGTCAATCCCAGTTTTTTCATTAGTAAATGTTTTACATTGAGTGAGTTATGTAATAAGGAGAAGTTAGATAAATCTGGAAATATTTTTAAGTTTACATTTAGCTTTACATTGTTACTAAAACTCCCTTCAATAAGGTCTTCATTTAATCTTACAGACTTCTAATTCTGTACTTACAAACACGTGGCATATACACGTTTTACCACAAAGCTTTGCGAACCGAACTCTGGTATTAAAAATGAAGCAAGGAAAAGACCGAAGCTTTGATTGTAGTAACAACACCGAGTTTGTCAGATTTGAAGATTGTTTTAGCTTCTCTTTACGTTCTTGTGAAGGATTTCAGATTTTCGAAAGTTTGGAGTACTGTAAAGATCTAAGGATCCACGGGCACTTCATGAGGGTGAGCCCACAGTAAAAAAGCGGTCTTTCCCCAAACTTCCCAACTTACTTCCGCTGTCATATTCTCCATATATCTGATTTCAGTCCGCCAGGCGGGGGATTGTCACGTTCTTCCAAGTGAC
>JAOBRD021042333.1:0-11560 GCA_027575215.2 Hydrozoanthus sils | reverse complement strand
ATTATTGTTATTATTATTATTATTATTATTATTATTATTATTATTATTATTATTTCAAGTTTCGTAATGCACAGCTCTGTATTTGGCAGATATTTGTGTAAAACCAACAGTAATATATATCAAAGTAATTGGTAACGAGTGCTTTAGAATCATTCGCTTTTGGTATTCATTAAACCTCTTTACTTAAAACTATAACATGTTAGTATAATTTTGGTTGATCAATTTTCTGTTTGTATGAAAACTTGTTCCAACCAGTCCAGCGGTGCTTTCAGAGTTAGAAGGAATTTTACAGCTCAACTTACAATACTGAACTGGTCGCCCATTACTATAATGGCGGGAAAACAGAGTAGAATTTCATCCGTTGAACAACCGTGTAATATGCAACAAAAATCCACGCAGGTCTCTTATGAGTTGTATTTCTAACGAGAGAGACGGCAAAGTAGTATTTCAAAACAACAAACGATTATATTTGGAAGTCCTCGACCAGGTTTGTTTCATATGGTTTCTTTAATTTATTTGAAGTTCAGTTGATTGCGAGTTTATGACTGCTGTGTTAAATGTTTCTGAACACGAAAACACATGTGGAAAAAGTCGCTTGCGGACAACCCTATTAGAGTTCTGCGGCTTTAACTTATTGTATATTATAGATAGAACATCTACAGAGCTGTGGCTATCAGCGTCGTTTTAAACGCTTACTACTTAGCCGGTTCAGCGTAACTAGAATGCAATGTGACCGTAGATGAAGTTAAATCTGACGCACTTTCAAAATAAGAAAATCTTAGAGCTTCATCTTCTGATTAACCCGGGCATTGAAATGTTTCCATTGAGCTTTCCTCATACACCTGTATACTCTTACATTTTAAGCTGGATGACAGATTCCATTTATTCTGTAATTACTAAGTTGATAAACGGTTTTTACATATAAACAGCTATATTGTTTAATGAATGAAATGCTTGCGACACGAGAAAGGCCACCAAAATAAGTATTCCATGCTTAGTATCGAATAATTTAATTTCATGCAATAGAGAAAGAACTTTTAGAAAATAGCACTTGACACCATGTTGTTATTTATTATCATATATGACAAAACCGCTGGTGTAATTACCTGGTGAAGTCAGTCCAGGTTCAGATCTTGGAATTACACAGAAGGGTTTGTGCTTGGTGAAACCTGAATAATCCAATTGAGAGCAGCCCTGTTAGAAAAACGGGGCTTTGTATGATAGAAACAACGCGAACGAGAAGAAAATAACGCGTCTTCTTGAAGTCATTTTTAATGCGAGTGTGTGCAAACTACATGGTAAAAGCTTTTGTTGAAGATTCTCGAATTACGCCGTACCTTCGAATTCCAAAAATCAGTTTTAAGTATTCAAGCGTCATGCAAAAAAAATAATAAGTCGGCTAGTTAGCTTTCGAAGTGGTTCAGAATTAAAATTTTGACTTTTGCCATGGGCATGTAAGTAGTCGGGCATGTTAATTAAATTTGTAAAGAATTTGTGGTTGACACTAATTTGAAATTTTGCAAAAATTCAACCACAAATTAGGGCCTTGTGACACGTTAAAACATATGATCATATCATCTAACATATTCACCGAGGAAAGCGAGATATTTTGGGCTCTTTGAACTGCCGTTATAATCAAGTAACAACAAACTTTCAGGTGTTTGATTGCACCTTCCTACAGTAGTTATTAGCCCTATTGACTTTAATATTACCAACAAACTTTTTACTATCAAAAAGTACGTTATTGTTGTAATGTATTAAACTCAATTTTTCATAATTTTTCTTATTTGGCGAATAATTAGCTGTGCGATTTGATGATTGAACAATAAACGAAGTTTTTTTAAGAAGAGCGAGGCAACCTTAATCACAACGCTAGCCAGAAGCCGTAATGCCAGTTTAGGGAATAGATGTCAACTTGGTTTTTCGGTCAGTACGCTATTGGTAGTATTCGAATTTCCTTTGGTAACAAAGCTAGACCGAGCTTTAGACTCTGGTCAATAACTTTCTCACATTTTACAGATGCTAATGAATACCAAGACTTTTCCTTTTACAAGAACTCATACCTTCTTCGCGCGCAATGAAGATACTATTTTTGTCTTTCACTTGTGGGGATATTGGTGTAGCCATGGTTACAAACATGATAGAGCTTACCGCTCTGGCCCGCGGCCAATTCTTTTAAAAAGTTGTGTTTTATGTAGAAATTTCACCAGTACCTATAAAATAAATAGGACATTACATGGCCGCTTGGGGACACGAATTTTATCTTCTGGTTCTGCTTCGCTTTTTTCGTGAGATTCTTATTCCCACGTGGCCATGTTATACCAAGACTACTATTTGCAAAGTCCTTTCACTTGTGAGCTAAATCATAGGGCAGCTGCAAGATTTTCAAACTGTTAAAATGCTTCTGATATGCATCAGGGTCATGCAGGTAAATTTGAAAGTAAGACTCTTTAATAAGAAGTTTTATTTTACTTGGTTAGATTTAACGCGTCGGAGCTTTATTAATACTAAGTGGTTATTCAATATCTTTCGTGGCATCTGTTTTTTGTTTTTTTATTTTTTGCAAAGTTAAATCGTTTGTCAACCGGATTGTCAATCAATAGCAAATATAATCAGCTGGGAAGCTTCTTTCGAGAAGCATTAAAACAAAATTAAGTTAATTACTGCTTTATCTTGCTGAAGTGTTTTGGTGGTAGAGTTACTAAGATAATTTTGTACAGCTCGGTTACACTGAAATGAATGTTATCCCATATGTTATAATAGTTTTATTGACTCCCTCACTCTTGCTAAATGCTATAAACCCTTTAAACTACGGACATTTTAAATCTTTGACTTCGGGTTAAAGACAAGAAACTCGAGTAATAGTATTTTAAGCATATCTCAACGTTTAGAATGCTATAATTAATTCTACCTTAACAATGTCCAACTAGCGACCAACTTTTTGGGTGCAAGGTAATGTACATAGTTTATCAAATCGTATCTAGTTTATAATTTGATCAAATCGACTTGAAAAATGTTAAAACATTCCAGATTGTATGCTACCATTAAAAATTCCAGGCCATGGCAAATGTCCAAGGGAAGACAGGTTAAATGCTAGTCACTTTAAATTAGGATACTGTATTTGAACAATTTTTTATGGAAAACAGCGATAAATGAAAAAGTTTCGCTTGTATTTCAGACGCACGTAGCAAGTCTTGGAGTTTATTAGTGTAATACGTGAATAACCTGTTGAAAAGAAGTGATCTCTGTCCCGCCTTCGTAACGCAGTTCGATTATTTACCATTTTAGGCAGCGCGGGTGGCTCTGTAGTTGTACAAATACTAGAAATAATTGTACATACGTAAGTCTCTCTAAGCGAGAGCGGAATAGAGCCAGGTCATCAATCATGGATACGATGTTTGGAAATGCCTTTTATCACTTTTAAAATACGCCAACGGTGAAATGAAAACTGGCAGGCTTACGTTTTAATCTGTTCTGAGGAATGCATTGTATATGCAGTACCAATGGCTCCCTTGTGCTTCTAAATAGTTTATTCCTTTTAACTTCCAAAACTTTTGTAAACAGAAACTCTTAATCCAGCGACTTTTGTTGCGAAGTTGTTAAAACCTGTATTGTTGAACTAACTGCTTATTGGCCGCGTGATATTAAAAAAAGCCACAAAGACACCGCCGACATAAAATTCAACTTCAAAAATGGCAGCGAACTCGAGGGGGAATAGATTTAATTCTAATAAGAAGCTTTTGGCGCAGCCAGGATTTCAGGATGAATATTTTGCATGGCGTTTTAAAAAGATTTAAAAGATGCTTTACGAAGGGTATTAGTTGAATACAAGTTGTATAAGTACTATATTTGACAACATTTTTCGCTAAATCGATGTGTTATAAAGCAACGTTAAAGGCGAAAGTTCAGTTATTTCTATTAAGCTATACGTTGTACTTATTAAACAGAACGAAAAGTACTTATTATAATGAATAAAGGCGTGTTTACTGTCAGTTTATTTTGTCTAATTCTTCTCTTGAATATAATCAAAGGTTAAGGCGTGTTTATTAGAACTTTTCCATATGTGCAGACTTGATTTACCGCAGTTATAACTGCTCGTTTCAAAAAGTTGTATAAATTGCCGAAACAAAGTGATTTTTAATCCATAGAGTAGTATTTATATACTTTATGGCGACTTCTTTGGAAATGACCTTTGTAAACCATGGTTATCATACTACAAAACTTGATATATTCACTATTAAGCACCCCAATGTTTTGTTGTAGAATTCCTAATAAGAGTTAATAAACACCGTGTTGTTTGCTATGCGACATGCAACAAACTGTTTCCTTAAAAAAAACGCCGTAGTTGCTTTGTGAGCTAAACCATGCATTAGCTGAATCTCAGAACTGAAGCATTCTGTCACTGATTTAAAAAGTCGTAAATCTAACTGGCATATTTTTGTCACCGAGTAAAAATGTTTTAAGATCATTGGAGATTAAATTTCGGCTCCTATTGCGTGTTTGTTTTGCTTGAGAATAAGACATAGATCAGGATCCGATTCAACAAATAAAGAAGCACTCAAGCTTCATTAAAAGCGGGTGCAATCTGTAAGTAATCAGCAATCAAAACAGAACCAACTTTGCTAACACCATTTCAAAAAGCTTTTAACTTAAGTTAAAACTAGCAAATTTTAGAGAAAAAGGTTTTGTGTTGCTAATACCAAGCAAAAATGTTCATGTAAGCGAAGTAAAAAGGAGGAAAAGGAAGAGAAAGAAGACAAAATCCCTTAAAAGGAGGAGGCTTTCATCCAACACAGTGGAGAAATAGTGACTATAAAAACATCAGTGTACCGGATAATTCTCCTTACCTGTCCTTAGCTCTTTCGACCTGATTACAATAGCAATGACGAGTGAGTTACCAAAAACGGTGAGTATGAAGATGAAGGAGTAGAGAACAAGACGGAACATGTGCGACACCTCCGTTTCACGAGCATTAAGCAAGTCAGCAGAACCTTTGGGTGTTGTCGCGACTACACTCGCATTCGTGGTGCTGTTTGCGGTGGAATTTATGTAGTTAGAAGAAGACTCCATCCTTTCGTGTGTTCCTTTTCACTTGATTCGTTGCGATAATTTACTCCCAGGTTTTTTCCGCCGTGCAGCTCCAAGTACAATATTGATTGACAAGTTTGCGCCTGCCTCGAAACTCAGTAATTTACTGATGCCATTGAATGTTCGAGTGATAAAACAAAAGCGTCATCGTGAGGTCAACAGGTTGAGCAAACACGCGACTTACACTAGATTATTTCGTTCTCAGAAAACAAATCGGGCGGCTTTTTACATTTTTTTGTTAGACAGCTTCTCTCTGGGAACCTCAAGAATTCTTATAGTTTTTTTTTTTCAAATATAAAGAGTTCACTTTCAAAAATAACAAAATTAATAGGAAGTGAAGATAAATAAAGGAACTGAAGTAATTAACTTGTGAGAACTTCATTAGTTTTCTTGTATATATCAATTTAGCGGACGGTTAAGTACTCAAAAGAAATTAGTCGCTCTATTCTTGCTCAGTTTCACTGGGGTATTTTAAGGCACTAAACCGATCTTTCAGCGTATATCATAAATAATAAATACTTAAGTACAACCATTATGTTGTTGGGTTCTCCATATCAATTCATGACCTTAAACTATGCGAGTTATTTATGATTTTGTGTTTGCCATTAGAGAGGAAAGAAATCAGTAGCTCGAGGTACCGGATTAACTCTCAAAATAGATAGCAGCAAATGGAAAAAAATTCAGTTATATATTCGGCTCCTTTTAGTGGCTTTTACAATAAAAAGATTACATCCGGAAGTTTTTCATACTAAAGTGCAACAACTATAGTAGGCAAAACTACCTTATTAGAAATGAGTTTGAAGCAAATTCCGCTTTATTCAGGTTATATGATTTCCATCGAGCCATCTGTATATAGTCAGTCTCCTTGATTCAATAAATGTGCTAAAGGTATTCACTATTACCCTCAAGTTACAAAGGCACAAATTTATAATAACTTGCAATAATCTCAGATGGTTTGTCATTCCTCTTTATTTGAAGCTCCAAACTTTGCTGTGATCATAGTTCATATCAAGCTACATTAAGATCATAGATCAGATCAAAAAGATATCACTTCACGTATTTATGGCTGCTTGTTAGTTTGAAACGGAATATATACTACTGATTACACTGTATATGTATTATCAAACTGAAAACATTTTATATCTTATTTTTAAAAAAACAGACTCTTACAAGAGCACCCAAGCTGAGATTTTCTCAGAAAGCCAGAAACAAGCTAAGATTTTTGTTAATGATCACATCTTAATGAATGAAGCTCGGCTGATACACTGATAAGGAAGTAAGAAAAGGCTTAAAAAGAATTGGAGCCCCAGTTAAATTTTACTGGCTCTTATAAGAGGACTCACATTAGTCAATACCTGAAAATTAAGCAATGGCGCCTTTGCTAATCTAGCTGATCTCTCTTAGATTCTACTAGAATTTCGTATATTAGAATCTATTAAGGGGAAATTACGGTTAGGAAATTTTCTCGACAAGCAAAAGTAAAAGAAACGATGATAGAAAAGTAGAAATGTATTTTTTAAAATGAGATGCAGATATATTCGTTTCGGCCCTCCAACACTGAAAAAGAAATAGTCGTTAAAGCAAGAGCTTCTTTTTGAAATGATATGGTATGATGTGATATTTTAATTCCCTCTCGTAAATGGGATTTTTTAGAGTAAATTACCAGACATGGGCTACTTCACTAACTAGACTGTCTTAGCGGTCTAACCTAATACAAGGTTTCTAATGGTTGATAGGAAAAAATTAAAAATAAATTATGTACTTCCTGATTATTTGGAAATCTCGAGGGTTTCGTTTGAAAAAAAAAATTAAAAAAGCAAAACCGGCTGAATAAGGGTGAAAAGTTCAATCACAGATAAAAACTGCGGACCAAAATTGCGTGACAACCGTTCAATTAAGCATTTTGAAACGAGATCATCAACTCACCAGTATTTGTTCATTTCTTAAGGGATTTTTTTTTTGCTTAATTAAGATTAGTCATCTGAGTTTTCTTGTATTCTGATTGAATGAAATCTAAGCTCAAAGTAAAGAGATTTGGCGTGTAATGAAGTCAAGCGGTGGTGTGACTACTCAACTCCTAAAGGTCGGTTTACTTCTAATTTCTTTAACAGCCTGTCCAAGATTTTTGACACATATAAACGACAACTTAAAGTTTTTGCAAACATGCCGTTTGGTAGTGTCTTCTGTCTTCGTGAATGCTTTAATTGCACATTTAAACAGAAATGATAATGACAACTAAAACCGATATTAAGATAATAGAATTAAACTGAATACAATAGCGGCGTATATTAAAGTGCAAGTTTGATATTAAAATCCTTACTTGACCTGAATGTTGAGTGAGGGTTTAATCCCCAAAGAATGCGAAGCGCTCCTCGATTTGCAAGTTATAGAAAATTGAGGTCCGATTGATTATATATATACTTACTACTCACCAAGTCCATTTTAAGCACTCAAGAATCGAAGGCAGAAGACAATGTCCAAACACGTTTGCAAACCTCAGAGTTCTCGTTTATGTGTTAAAAATCTTGACAAATCTGCTACTTAATCGTCTGTTTGGAAAAACAGCCTTTAAAGGCACAAAATAGCATTTACATGCACAGCTAAACAGAGGAAGGTGGACTCCTAGGTATTTTGCAAGTAAAATTATGAATTTTCTTCATGACGAAATGGAAATCTACTTATCAAGGTAGTAGGGTGACGGAGAGGGCTTGATTACATTAAACATAGGGAGCCTTAAAAACTTAAACTTTATTTATGTTTTCCCTTTTCCTGTCGCCAAACGAATAGAAATCAGTGCTGCATAGCCTGACGCTTGTTTACTGGGCCCCATATTAGGAAAAACGGTACAAACAAGTTTGGAGTAAAAATTGCTATGAACACAAGCCCATAACCGCTTTAATTAACTGTTACATTTGGTAATACAATAAAATTCTCAACAAATGAATTTCTCATGGCCCAGTAAAGGTGAGGGTCAGAGATTTACGCCGAAAGCATCGGAATTTGGCAAATGAAATGGAAATGCAGCACTGACTAGTGGAATAACTAATAGCTTAGCGATGCCGCTCTTGCCACAAACTTAAGCAACACCCAATAATGAAATAAAGGCATCCCGATATGAAAATAAGACTGACTCCAAAGATAAATAAACTGCAGTCCTTGCATGTCAGTCTATCTATCCCGAGTTTTAACTTAAATGACATTACTATAATAACCAGCTTAGCGGATAAAATCATCCCGAAATAAAAACATAACTGACTCCGAGGATAAATAAACTGCATCCCTTACATGTCAGTTTATATATCTTGAGTTTGAAACTTTACTGGAACTCTACTATAATAACAAGCTTAGGGGATAAAACCGTCCCGATATGAAAAACATAATTGACTCGAAAGATAAATAAACTGCAGTCCTTGATGGTCAGTCTATCTATCCCGACATTGTCTAAGAGAGCATATTAATAGATACGGCATCATAACTCTGAGCCTGCTAAAACTGCCGCCCCTGCAAGTCAGCCAACCGACTCAGAGCCATGCTAGCAGTAACTTCCCCTGCAAGAAACCGCTGTGAAAATGGCAACTTACGAAACTAAGAGGATAAAGAAGGGATTCTAATATATTTAAGGAATGCGTTGGACTTCCATCGAACCCAAAGCTCTAATCTGATCTAATCAGATATTCTTACATCTGCCGCACGAGAAGCAGCCCCTATAAGGAAACTGTGCCCCTTGTATCGAGAAGGGTCAAGACTACAATACTTAATGGCCATGCAAAGCTTTTCTGTAAAAGCCGCCCTAGGGACTGGTGAACCATCAGCCAAGACAAAAAGAGGGCCAGGCGTGCACCCCCTTTTGGGAAGATAATCTAAAATAACACGTACCGGTCAAAATTTGCTTTGGCGATTGAAAAGGGGCGTTGGTTATAAAAAACTAAAGACTAAAGAAAAGGGGCATTGGTTATAATTGTGCTTGAAGTCTAAAAAGGTGCATTTTAATGCCACAACCTTGTGGTTGTCATCCATCAATTGTGTGAGTTGGTTGAGCTGAAAAAGTGATCCTCCTCTTTTTTAAAATTGTCAGAGTTATTTCACCAACCCCTGTACAAGCAAAAAATGCAAGTGAGCACATGGCTCGAAATAAAACAACAACATACTGCGAGGGGCAAAAATGTACAGCCGACTCCACTATCCTATGTAGAATAGGTAGTGTGATAGACAGTCGGCTGTACAAGCGAAGCCATGCTTCCCATAACCGCTGAGCATTTGCACCACAAAAAAGGCCTTAGTTGGATCAGCAAACCCTGACAATTTGTGACAACAACCAAAAGCCGAGGCGTGTGTATTAACAGTGGAGGGGGCGTACTTGCGGTTAAACAGGTAGGCAATGAAAAGTGCCAAAACAGAGGGTGAAATTGGCAGAGAGGCCAAAAGCTCAGGTTGTGCGACTTGTGCAAATTGATAGAAGAGCTTCCAAGCACGCCTGTAAGTTGGAAGTGACGAAGCTTGGAAGATGGACTGTGGTAGGGTAGTTACTGTTGGTGCTAACACTGAGGCTGTAGATGAAGAGGAATTTCTGTCGGACAATGATCCATGCAAGTTGGTACCAATTTCTCGACCTGTAATCGAGACAGAGAATCTGCTAGAGTGTTATGTACACCCTTGACATGTTTTGCTTTAAAAAATATATTGTTCTTTAAACAAACTAGTACCAACTTTCTCACAAAGTACATCAACTCTTTTTCTCTGCATGACTGCTTATTAATTACATGCACCAACGCCTCATTGTCGGTTAAAAAAACAAAACACCACGATTTTGCATTTCGTGCCCCGAGAGAAATAGACTGAGAACAATAAGATAAAATTCTAATACGGCAATGTTTTTATACAGCCAGTTAATCGTGCCACTGTCCATAACACCATTTATTGCCAAAAACTGCCCCAAATCCTTGTGCTCCAGCAGTACCAATATAAAGCGTCAACTTCTCAGAACTATACCAAGTGTCTTCAAGAAAGAAAGTTCCGCCATTAAAACTCTTCAAAAAGGAATGCCAAACTTATAAGTCTGCCTTAACCTCTCCGTTCAGCCTAACATAACGATGAGGTGAACGAAGCCCAAGAGTGACATAGATCAGACATCTTAGTAAAGCCCTGCCTGGTAGGACTACAGAACAGGCCTGTCAATGATTGAATCTCTCTCAGTGTGACCTTCTTGTGGTTAAGAAAATGAGAGATAGCAACTTGACATTTCTCAAGTCTGTCCAAAGGCGAACGAGCCTCGAAAGAAATGGAATCCAACTCAATATCAGCAAAAGACAGAGTGGTAGCTGGATCACATGTTTTTCTAAAGCTATAGGAATGCCAAGAAAAGAGCAAAGGTCGAAGAAGAAACACAAGTGATCCCGTCATAAGGTACTAGACTTAGCAATAACGAGAAAATCGCCAAGTAAATGAATGATAAGAGTTATATTAAATTTCTCTTTGGCAATCCACTCCAGTGCAGTACTAAGCGTCTAGAATGTTTTGCAGCTACTAGAACAACCCATAGGCATGCAACGGTCAAAGTAAAACAAATCTCTCCATTACATACCGAGCAAACTGTAATCCTGTGGTCGAATGGGAATAATCGGAAACGCACCCTTTATGTCTGTTTTAGCTAGAAAACACCCCCTCCCTGCAGCCTTAATGTGCTGAATAGCGTTTGCAATAGTTGCGTAAGTAACCCTAGAATTTTCTGCTGATATACCATCATTTACAGAAGAACCTCTGGGGTAGGATAGATGATGAATCAAACGAAAATCACCGGGGGTCTTTTTGGGAACCAAACCTAATGGAGAAATGCGAAAAGGAGTGAGTAGACGAGCCCAAAAAGGTCCTGCTAAACGCCTTGCTTCAAGCTCCTTTTTAATTTTGCGTCGACTACCCTGGGATTACTCCTGGCTGAAAGTAAATTGGTGGCATCTGCAGATTCACGAGCACCTTCATAGTGCAACGGAAAACCTTCTCGAAAACCGGATAAAATAAATTTTACGATAGGTGAACTGTACCCAGAGAGAAGAAACTCTAGCCTATCAATTTTAAATGGTTTTGGTAACTGAAGATTTGGCAGGCTCGGACTTGGCAGGCTTGGGAATGTCAGGGTGTGGTTGTCTAAACGAGGATGTATTTGAGGCACGAAAATTACACCGACTGACTGGGTGTGAACCCATGCATTTGTAACATGCATGCTTAAAAACTAGGCACTAGCGAAGACATACAGGCTCGAATAAGGAAAGCCAGGCATGCGTTTGCGCTGTTAAGACCAATTTGGCGCACCAAATCCTTGACATTGAGATCTAAATTACGGATATTTACATCAAATGTTAAGTCGGTGTTGCTGTATGGCTCAGAGACATGGCGAATGACTGCTACCTTGGTAAACAAACTACAAGTATTCCAGAACAAGTGTCTCCGTCGCATTATTGGAATCAGATGGCCCGAG
>JAOBRD021042226.1:0-11561 GCA_027575215.2 Hydrozoanthus sils | reverse complement strand
TTTCTTTAATGGCCGTCCATCTAGACTAGCCCCTATGGTTATTATGGATGACCTGCACTCAAATCCTGTAAATACTTTTTCATTTTCGGTTTTCATATATTTTTTTGAAACTTGTATTAATATTGAACCTAGAGTGCTAAATAAACTTGTTGTTGTTGTTAATGAAAAATAAAGATTCCAATCGTCTGATTATCTAAATTTAAACATCTTTCTATTTCAATTGAAATTGAATTTTTGTTTCGGCATGTGTCGGAGCCGTTTGTAGTAGTTTACTGGGTTTTGCGTGCGACGAAAGCGAAGTAGATTAAATGTTTAAGGCTAATCTAACTGGTGTGTAACAATTTTGGGGGATTTTTTAGATTATTTTCGAAAATCAAATTAAAGGTATTCCGCAAGACTTAATCTATAGCTACAAGCTTCGACAAAGCTGAATTAATAAACTTTTGCCTTGTAATTCACTTTAACAGATCCCTAAGACTTCCATTAGAATAAACAATCTATAGCTCGAAAAACTAATTGAATTATGAGGATAGGAATAAAACGTGAGAAGCATTTTTAAAAATGGCAGCGCAGTGGCAGAGCGGTTAGCTTGTTTGAACTTTGAACTTGGATGTTTACTTCCTTCTTTAGTTACATAACTAATACTGGAAGGTGCATAAAGTAATAATCTTGGAAGTGCAAGTGCAATAATATCAAAGTAGTGCAGTTGTTATAATTGATATGTGTAGGTGCTAAAATTGGTATGTTAAGCAAGTTTAGTTCAGTCGCGCTATAAACGTTTCAAATACAGAGGAGGTGTCATAGAACGTATGGCTGGGTACATGGGTAGATATCTTAAGCGATGGAGCATTTATTATCTGTTCTGGGAGTCTGTTCCAAAATCGGATAGTGCGGATGTAGAAGGAGTAGCTGAAGGTTCTTATAAAAAAAAATGTAGTTATACGAAATATCTGGTAGCTCGAATTCTATTACAGTCGCTGAAGAAAAAGATTCTTTGCGCAATAAAACAATTTATATTTCTAATTTAAAATGCTAATTTATTTACTGTAGCGTGACTTGTTAATTACAAATTCGTGTGAGCGCTCGACTTACAGCTTATGCAAGCTCGTCAGGAATTCTTCTGGTTTGCGCGGTAATAGAGTCTTGCCAAATACCGTCCGTCACGGAGCGAGCCCCGAGTGCTGTTCATTGCAGTCAGACGATATTATTATAGCCACATTAACATCGCAGGTACTAATTAGCTAAGTTATATAATTCATCTTGAAAACTATATAATGGAGGAAGAGACGGCCTTTCCTAAACTTGGTATTTTCGTCTGCATTGCAGTACCTCGTGTCACAGGCATGCCATACAAAATACTTGTTCATTTTAGCTATCAGTCTTGGCCCCGCTAGCCGAAATATTTTGCTGCCTGCTAAAAGAAAGTGACTAGGTTCACGAGGCTGCAAGTGTTTAATTTTTCCCCAGCTTCGTTGACAAAATTAACCACCGCTGCACATATACGTCTCAAAACATCGGCTGCTATTATTCAAATGCAAAACATCTTGAAGGTTACCGAGATTAACTAGTAATTTATGATCCCATAAGCTGAGCTTAAATGTTAAGTGTCAGTCAAGGCCCTCGGATACAAAATCATTTAAATTTGCGAGGCTGTAAACTTTATAGATGTATCGGAGATACTGAGAGGGGCACAAATACGCTCAGTGTAACCTTCCGATCCTAGACAATCCATTCGCTCGAAGCGGCGTAATTTACCGGGTTTGTATACAATGGTAATAATCATTGCCGCCTTGCTTTCGAACCTTTCATATTTCAATTATTATTTACGATTCATCTGCCGTTCTACCAATATTTCTTTTTTATTGATGAAGTGTCATTTTCAGAGATGCCAACCTTCGAGTTTCCAAATGCGGGAGATGTTTTGGGGGCTAGTCGACAATTATCAGTAACAGTATTAGTATGGTTGTAAGACAACAAGGTAACCAAAAAAAATTGTCAGTTGAGAGCAAGTCTGGATTTCTGTGACCAACTATTATTCGTCATTTTCAAATGTTGACTTTGTCGATGCTCCATTGTTTGTTTAGGCTGCAAGCAGTCTCTTTCTTTACCTCGTTGCGAGTTCTGCGAGCGAAAACCGTTTTGAAACTGCTGATATAAATCTGTTATCAGTCAACAGTTTGCAAGGTCGTGACCTGGGAGCGGCGAAATGTTTAGCTTGCGGCAACTCATGACCTCCAGCAAAATTTACCAACAGCCAGAACACTGAAAAGGTAAAAAATGACAACTTATAGTCTGTAGCTTGTCCAATTTTATAAAACGGAAGCCAAAACGACGATTTCGATGCCAAAGAAGACGACTATACTTGCTCGACGACCGCTTTCATCCAACACGAAGTCTCCCGCAATTTCGAACTCGCGATTCATCGAAAAACTCTCGGTTGTTACAATATTGTCGATCTTCGTTCCACCAGATGTGACGTCATTTGAATCGTCCTTTGGAAGACGAATATGACAATTTTTGCGGCGAGACTACCGTTTCTAATTAAAAGAAGCAAGCAGATCTATTTATTTTGCAAACCCTTTCCACTAGCACGGCGGAGAACCATTATTGGTGGTGAATAAACAAATTAAAAGAACACAGATTCGTCCGGTTGGAAAGGCTATAGGATGCATGAGCTGCCATCTTGACGACGTGTGGGGTACGTATTAAAGTTTTTTCATTTCAGTTTTTCAAATTATTTATATGTAACAGTGAAAGTTATTTACTAATAACCCGTGCAAACAAACGAATAGACTTTCGTTTAGTTATTATTCTAGCTTTAATTGTGATCAGTAATGTCATTTGAATAGGCCTTCTATCAGAACGACATAAAAATTTTCCCAAAGCCCTCAAAATTTACAAGATACAAGTGTAAGCGATTTCTACATGTTGAAATACTTGAAGATCTTGCCGTTACCCTTAATATTTAAAATATATGCTTTAATAGAGGGTCGGAAAGGTGGGGTTCGTGCACATCTCTCACGTGAAATAAAATTGGAAGTTCACGGTTCACCATAATTAAAATAGATTTTTCACGAATTTCGAACATTTCAGCTTTTGACTTTAGATTTCACCAACAATCGCCTACGGTGCGAGTATTTGGCGCGCCGGCGGACTTATGTCCTAGATAATCGCGCTTGACGCGTGACGTGCGGAACATGGAATTTGACCTTGATAGACCTTTATATGACTGACATGCCAATGCAATGACATGCTCAAACGTTTTCTAGTTCTGACATCAGAAATGCATGGCTATTTTGTACATTAAAGAATTATTTTAAGAAAAATATGCTTATTCTAGACTAAGTTCACGAATATCGAGAAATAGATTAGCCACTTCATGAATCACAGCAATACTTTTGTTCACAGATCACAGGAAATAAATTCTTGCATTGCATGAATCATGGGAATTAAATATTAGTGTTCACAGTTCATGGAAAAAAAACCTTTTCGACCCTTTTAATAGGACCATGAAGTACTACCAAGTATGGAAATTTTGTCATTGTTTTACATATTAACAAATTCTGGAAACAATGTTAAACAAGTTCTGTAAAAATTGTGCTAGAAACCAATAGTAACCCTCTAGTTCATGGGCAGCAGAAGCAAAACATTAGTTAGTGGGGCACAAAGGAAACTTTAATAGTTGTTATGAAATCTGAAATTCCTCCAGCTAATTAACTTTGCACTTTTTAAAATCCCTTGATAGTGTCTTCAGTTAGGTGTAAGGAAAAGAATGTTGCTTTTTTAAATACTTTGTTAATTAAAAATTGGAACTTTGCAGTCTTATACATTGTGGGGGGTGTGAGTACACCCATCGTGCTCCCCCCCCATGCCCCTTACGGGCCTGGGCATTCAAATCTGGCTTGACACATTCAGACCAGGTTTTCTTAGGTCTGCCCCATATGCTAGTGATAAATTTGATCCACAACTCAGACCCTAGCAAGGCAGAATGCCCTCCTTTTGTTATTTTTGTTGTTATAATTTACACAAGTCATATTTACAGACAATAGAGTATTAAAATGGCCAAATTTAAATCAGGATCTACTATCATACATAGCTGCTAGAGTATCTTCCTAACAAGACAAGGTTACTGATAATAAGGGGAGGGACCTCCCATCTCCTGCACCCTTATATATCCTGCCTTCCATAATATATATATTCATGGCATTGCCCTATACTGTATCTCCTGCCTACTGTCCCTTTTATGTGTAATTCTCCTGTATCTCGTCATTACTAGATATAACTGCCTCCCACCCTTTGATATATGCATGCCCTGCTCCCCACCCCCATAATAGTCCGATATCAAAACAAATTGTTGACACATGGTTGAATTACTTTTCTAAATGTTATAGGAAGATGATGACAATCAGATGACAGTTGCAGTACTCTATTACTAACTAAGTGCACAACGCAGAAGTAACTTCTCTTGATATAAGCAGGAGCTCATGATCAGTCAGATCATTAGATAGCCAGCAATGCTTAGTTTGTAGCCAATGTGCCTGACCTTATATATTAACTGCAATTCACCATCGTAGAAAAAAGGGCTCTGGGAAATTAAGATTGCATGTCTAGTCCTTGAGATGTTATTCATCCATAAATTTAAAGCCTTCACTGAACATCCAACCAGACTCTTTTAAAGCAAAGTTTTTTTTATAACTATATGTCAACAGCACACTAATTTGAATTTTGAAGTTTGAATTTGTAATCACTCTTTAAAATGGTACGTAACTGAACAGCATTGAAATGCTGAACTGTAATTTGGATTCTAACTTATGTGCACTAGTTTTTGTTTTACAATTACAAACCAAGCTATTTTTATCAAGATACATTGCTTTAAGGCCAAACAAAATAATGTCTGTGGTTCTTTTCACATACTATACCATGAAAAAAATGGGGTTGGCCAATTAAATATTTTATTTTTTAATTTCATTATTTATTTTTTTTTTCACTTTTTTAAATAAATCTTTTATAGAAGTAGATATCACTTCAGGGACTGAAAATAAAGCACTTTGCTCATTTCATTTTGCCAAAAGCTTTGAGGTGATATGAACCACATCAGGATATCATGTTTAGTTTAACAATATTAACTAACATCTAATAAAAGCAGCTAGCATCCATATTCAAAATGTTTTGGCTTCCAAACAGCTGTGCATGTTCATTTTTCCTCTATTAGAATTAATTAATTGGAAGAAAGTAAAGTCATTTTCAAAAAAATAATATAGCAAAAGAAGCAATGAAACGTTATAGGGTTGGCTATTTTGTGCTAAAATATTTGGGTTGTGATCGGTCAGGTGACTGGAATCACAGACATTGTCTTGTTTGGCCTTACCCATTCTTCAACTTGTACTGTACCAAGACAATTAAGATGACA
The DNA here is from genome assembly GCA_027575215.2 of Hydrozoanthus sils. NCBI lineage: Eukaryota > Metazoa > Cnidaria > Anthozoa > Zoantharia > Hydrozoanthidae > Hydrozoanthus > Hydrozoanthus sils. The sequence continues at coordinate 6,151 of JAOBRD021042226.1, read as the reverse complement.
CTGTAGGCTATTTAAGAAGAATTCTCTGTCCCATCAAAAAGTCACTGATTTTACTACTCAATACATTTTCTTTGCAAGAAAATTAAATGTGTTTCACATTAGTATGTGCCAGTCACAAAAATTACTTGGAAAGAAAAAGAAAAATTTCACACCCATGAAATAAATCATCTGTTGGTTAAACACCCAAGGAAATTCCTGAGGTGATAATTATTATTATAACTATAGTTATTATTGGGATTTTACAGACTTGTTTAAAACACTTGCACTTGAGCTTTGTTCTCATTTATCATCTGTTTCATTTGTTCATTTTTGAAAAAAAAGACTTGATCCAGCTAATCTTTGGAAGCATCTAATAACAGCCAGATGATTGAAGAATTGAGATATAAGCTTCTTAAGTAATTAAATGATAATAATAATTATAATAATAATAAAAAAAATTAATAATTATAATAATAATAAATAGGAACTTTTATGAGAAAAATAAATTGATACTTACAATAAACATGTGAGTTTACACCGATACCTATTCTTGTAGCCAAAAAGAGTGTTGTTCTTGAGTGGCATATTGTAAATACATACAGATTCAAGTGCTGGAAATGGGGAATATCCCATCCAAGTCAAAGTTTTTTAACTCCCTTTGTGTGGGTTTATGGGGTTCTTTGTTGGTACTGTTGAAACTTGAATTATTCTCCAAATTCAGTGGCAACTGTATTTTGTAGCTCCAGAAAAAATCCACAACCCACCATGGAAGGATCTCCCACCCTCCCCTCTACACATTGCTGCTTGCTGTCCCTATAAAGCTTATTTTTTAGATTTAAGTAGAATTCGAAAACCGAAAAAATTTCTGCATTCAACTATGCTTTTCAACCAAAAGATTGAATTTTAAACTTTAACCGAGCGAGCAGGGAACTGGCTACCTGTGACGTAGCAGCAGGCAGTAGTGTTTTTCTTCGTAATTTCAAAATTCTGAATTTCTTCAGGGTTGATTCAACGTCCTGTCAGTGTTTTGCAGGGAAACGCATGACAAACCAAAACTTTAAGTTGAAATTCTCGGCATAATATCATTTATAAACTATAAAAGCGATAAAACTTTGTGTGCTTACGTTGCTATAGAGATACGTCATCATACCAGGATCTCGTAATGAGACTCTTGCTAGCTCGGACAAAAATGGACGGGAGGCCAAAACTGTCTTTTTCATGTTTCAAACCTCAAAACATAACAGGAACTGAAAGTAACTTTTCTTTTTAGAAATTTTCAATACCAGAGGGTTCTACTTTGCTTCCAATTTTTTTTAAAAAAAAAGTTTTAGGCCACTTAAAAAATACATATTACGGTTTAGCATCAGCGCGCGCACTGTTTTATGCCAGCGCATCGACTTTCTTTTTTATTTTTCAATTAAAAGAAATACATAAGGAAAAAATAGAGAAATTTTTTCCCTTTTGCGAAACAATTAAATGAGTGACAATTCGGTTTGCGACATGCACTTGAATCCCTGCTCATTAGGTTTCAATATTAATATGAATCATATCAAAATTTAGTGTGGTGTAAATTAATTCCCAAACCGACAAAAAAATATTTAACCTAAAAAAGCGCCATTTTGAAAATTTTGTTGATAAACCGGGATACTTTTTTTTGTGGCCTCGGTGAACTCAGTACGCCGCGTCTGGGCGTAAACTAAGTGTTGAGAAAGTTCTTGCTCAAAATATTTTGTCTCGTGTTGACCACTGGAATGGTAGCACTTTTTGAGTACTGGGGTTTCCCGCGCAAATCGCAAAAATTTCCCAAAATAAATCCAGAAGCTGTGGTAAATTCATCTTTAAATGCATATTTGCAGGGTCAACAGTTCTCACGACTTTCCCCGTGATAGTTGTACTTTTGTTACCAATGTTAGCTGTTTGCTAAGAACCCTTTGGTATTGAATATAGTTGCCGATGTTTCAATTGACGTCGGCTTGACTGACAGAAACGAGTTTTGACCAAACACAGAAATCTAGATGAGCTGACCCGTCCGCTTTAAGTTAGTCCACGCAAAGGTTCTCAATTTTTACTGAAAAGATACCAGCCACTGTAAATTAAAAAAAAAAAATACTAATTTCCGGCGAACTTTATATTTATCGGGTGTCTTGAATTATTCCCGTATAATACATTAACATGAAGTCTGCATAATTATGGAACCTAGATATATGCTTTGATTCGTAGACCCTAGTTACAGCCGTTTGATTGGCGAGCGGAGACTGGCGTCTGCACGCAAGCAAAAATATATGGTTTTTATAAGATTATAAGTGTTTTAACAATTACAACCCTCAATGTGCTTTTTGTTGAGGTGCTATATTGCAAACAAACGATTTTTTGTGTGCATATAAGGCAACACAATAACAACAAAAAAACTGCTTCGTGGGGAGGGAACAGAAGCCACGACGGCGGCGAAGGAGACTATACCCCGCCCGACCGTATTGAAAAAACTCCCGATCATGATTTATTTAACGTTTTTTATTTTCATTATGATTTCTTCAAAAATTATCTCAAGTTTTGCATATAATACACAAAACAGCGTTAGCTTTTTAACTTATTACAGTTTTGGACCACATCTGGAATACGTTTTAAGGTTCGTTTGAAAGATTTAATTGTTACATAGAGCGGCGCATAGCAGAGAAACCACGACCTTACGTTCGTAAGACGTGACAGAGAGCCCTTAAAAGCACCAGATGTTTCACGGACGGCGGGAAGATTGCGCGCACCGGGATCGAGAACCGCGTTTTTGGCGCCAAAAGCGAAGATCAAGGTTTTTGCGCAACGTGGCTATCTTGGTTTGGTGTTTACTTTTTGAACTCAAATCTGTCTTCGCTTAAAGAGAAGTTTAAGATATCCGAGGTGTTACACTAATTGGTTATAGTCAGGGTCTTATAACAGATGAAGGATTTCTTCAAATTTTCGTACAATACTTATGCGTAATGGATCAAGCAGAATGTAAGGCTGAACAAGGATAAAGAAATAATTTGTTATTCAGATATTTGTAGTCCCTTGCCAAAAACCTAGTAGGAATTCAACATACAATGTGTAGTTACTAAAACATCCCGATGCAAAAAGACAAGCATCTCGATTTGTTATTCTAATGCCGAAGTTGATAAACAACTTAGATAGCTTGTTACATATTTTACGCTCATTTTGTTAGTTCCAATAAATAGCTGTTTGTTAGAACATAGAATACATATTCACCACATTTCCTGTCTTCTCACAGGCAAATATGCATCGCCGTATTTCGTCTCTCCTTACCTTAAACCAGCGTCTTGGAAGGTTAAACCCTAAACTGACGAGAAACTTCGCTACCGAGTCACAACAAGCTTATCTTCCTCGATCTGTAAAATATCACAACGGTGAAAAAGTAAAGGGTACATTTTCAGCGCAGGAAATGCAGAGCCGATTGGACAAACTCAGAAGGCATATGGAGAAGGAACATCTTGACGCATGCGTGTTTACGTCTTACCATAATATCAACTACTACAGCGATTTTCTGCCTTGCAGCTTTGGACGAACATATGCGCTAGTCGTTACAATGGACAAATCCATATCTGTATCGGCAGGTGAGAACAAATGGTGTTCTTTGTGCACATTGTAAACGCTCTAATCGAGCCCCCCCTCCCGCCCCTCCCATCGGGGGCTTATTAGAGAGGGGAGCAGTAGCTTAAAAACAGAAACAAACCCATGAAGTCCGAATACCAAAAAGATTTAAAAGCATATACAGTGGAACCCAGCCTCGCGGTCACCTTGTTAAAACGGCCACCACGGTATAACGGTCACTTTTTGTTTGCTCCGCTGGTCGATCTTACAAAAAAAACCTCGTTAATACGGTGACCCTGTTATTACGGCCAAATTTTTCTGGCCTGTGGGTGACCGTATTAACGGGGTCCCACTGTAGTGTATTCTTCAGGAGTTACAATCGGCACCATTCCAAAACTGAAACAGATACAACCGTTGACAAAATATATTTTTAGCCCAATATACCTTATGCTTTAGCTATTTTGCCTCTATGTTTGGATTGGGTGAGGGGGTGGGGCTTATTAGAGAGGGGGCATGTTATAAGTAACAATGGGTATAGACAGCCCGGCCATCGTGGATTTTTAAGTGATGCCAATTAATGCGCTCGTACCCTGAGTAACGAATCTAGAAGCTCTTCTTGTCTTCATTACTATCCTATTACTATCGTTTGCAGATGGCAACGCATTTTCTCCGGCTCAGTTGTCTTAAGACCCTGAGTGAGGTGCATGCCGGGAATGGAAGCCGGGCCTCCCGCACGGTGGACTGGCATCTTATCAACAAACTTGAGGTGGAGCTCATAAACCCCTTCTGATTAAAACCTTGTAGCTAAACAGTCAAAACCTCATAACAGACACCTCTTGGTGAAGTTTTGACGAAATAAACGAGAAAATCGCCAACTTGAGTATGCGTCTTAATCATTGAATCCTACACCAGAATGCATGAAATGATGATGTACGTTTTTTTTTCAAAGGAATCGATTATGGGCAGCCATGGCGCCGTACGTTTGGAGACAATGTTACATTTACTGATTGGCGCAAGGATAACTACTATCACGTGGTACAACAGGAAGTCGGAGATGCTAAGCACGTGGGCTTGGAATTCGACAACGTTAGCTTGGATGGGCACAAGTTGTTTTCCAACGCAATACCGAAGGCAAAGTTTTCTGACATCGGTTATCCGACAATGCGCATGCGCATGATCAAATCTCCTGAGGAAATCGGGTTGATCAGACATGGCGCCCGCATTGCAGATATCGGTGGCGCAGCGGTGGTAGAGGCGTTGAAAGAAAACGTGCCCGAGCATGAAGTAGCGCTAGCTTCCACTGAAGTTATGGTGCGTGAGATCGCAGACACTTATCCACACTCGGAAATCATGAACAGTAAGCTTTTTATGTTTACTTCTTTCTAGTGCTGCCCCTAACTTAGATCCAGTCTCTGCTTAAAGAGCTGCTACAGTAGGTTTCCGTCAGAATTAAGCGTGGAGTAAAGCAAATAAACATAGTCCACTGGTCAGTCACGTGATCTGAATTGGGTAAACAAAGATGGCGGCAGTGATGCCAGAGAGGTAGTTAACCCAAACTTTTGTTGGATAGTGAGGAAGTTGGAAAAAGATATTTGAATAAGAAGAATATCGAGTAAAATCAGCAAAACGTTTTTCCTGGCAAGGGACTAGTACAGCTTTGGTTTGAGGATGGTTTGGCGAATTTACATCAAATATTAACTTTAAAATTTATTTTTTAAACTTCCTAAAAATCAACAGATTAAAAAATCTCTTTAAAATTACCATTCTCAAAAAAAAAAAAAACTCAAAATTCATCCAAAAATTCTTAAAATATTCAAGCAGACTCTCCTTCATTCTATCTGTGTTTTAAGCATAGGGATTTTGTAGATTCGAACTATGGACGGAGATATCGGAAGAAACATGAAGAAAAGTGGCCATAAAGCGCGCTTTGGGTTTACTCCCGCCTTAACAAAAAATTGCTTTATTTGCTTCGTCTTTCAGAAAAAAAAAACTCGAAAACCCTTCAAAGGCTGCTGAAATGGACAAGTATTGCATTTTAACCACGGTTTTTTTGTACTTGAGGCAGGGTATATATAAATTTTCACATTTTTTAACTTTTTATCCTACAAAAATAAACTATGAATGGAAAAATCATCTGTTGCCAATTCAAAATTCAACACGCCATATCTTGGCGTACTTTCATCGTATGTTTCTCAAACTTTGCAAAACAATGTTTTTTATAGTGTACTTTTTGAAGATTGAAGAACTGTACTCATGTCATATGCTCTTTAAAAAAACGCAGTGATAATGGACCTTGGTGCATTGTATTGCGTCTCTCGGTGTATAGTTTACCTAATTCAGAGACTGTGACGTAAACAGCAGATTAGTTCTGTTCTACATCTAAATTACACCTACCATGAATAACCTAATATGTTCAACTCGCTTAGTTTTGTTTCTTGAGAAGGGATTTTTTTTCAGAGGGGAAGAAATTGGAATCGACTGCTCTTGTTTCGGGGTATCCTAGTGTACGGTTTGGGCGCTCATCAAAATTCCGCGATTTCAGTCAGTGATTGTGCAACCTTAGGGAAGGTACGTTTTTTGTTGGGGGAGGAGG
>JAOBRD021042122.1:0-11561 GCA_027575215.2 Hydrozoanthus sils | reverse complement strand
AGGTGCAAATTCCCCCCCCCCCCCCCCTCCTCCTTCCCTTTCCTCCTAAAACGTAAAAGTTGTCCAAAAAATCTGAAAATATAGATTCAAGACACTTCCATTTTCATTTTCGGCGCTTGTATGATTGCATGCATTTTCCAAATTTCAAACTACAGACGGAGACTTTGTCCAAAACATCGTCAAAAAGCGTGCCTAATCCACATTGATCCCCCTTAAAAAAGGTTCTGTAGCTCAGTGAAGAAGTAGCTATAGAAATACAACAGCAGTTTGCCATACTAAATATTGTCGATAGCCAATGTAAAAACAGAAACACACGTGCACCATAAATCCAAATACCAAACAGAATTAATATCAGCTAGTGACTGTGTGTTCCTCTTGCGCATGCGTTATAACCTGCATCATATTTTTGACACAACACACGGAGTGACAAAACGCCTTAATTTTTAGCTCCTTAATTTGCATTTGTTTAGTTTGATTAGGTGGGGGCGAGGGCTTATTTACAACTTGAAGCTCTAGACGGGGGACTTATTAGAGAGGGGGAAGGGGCTATTACAAAGGGGGCGAGACTCATTTAACCCTAGAAGGCATGAGGGGGGGGGGGTCATTTCCCCCCTCAATTTTTGTGGGATTAAAAACTTGCTGTTTTACCGATTGCCAAAAGCTTCCGCACAACTATTCTTTGACTAGTATTACATCTTTTGAACTTTTTTTGATGACGTCATCGTTGATGACGTAATCAACTAACGTCATCACAGGAAACCACGAAACTGGTCGTTTGCATTCAAAAATGTTGTTTTGCCTGAAAAAATGACTCGAACCTAATTGTTTCTTGTCTCTGTTACAAATTCAGGTTTTTTTTTTGAAAATTCATGTTTGTAGTTATTTATAGCTGGCTTAGGACTTTTTAAAACAAATTTACAAAATCCGAACTTGAGCTGATGGGCCGCCATTTTGGATTTTTGGAGGAATTAAAAAACTGAGACTAGCTTTTTCCATGCGTACTCCTGAATTTCCATCCAGCTTTTTTAGATTAATTTTTAATCTTGACAGCAGGTACTAAGAAATACCTGCCATCATTTAATTTTTTCTAATCAACTTAGACTTGTCATAATATTGTGCTTGTAAAATGCTTAAAATTTTAGGCTAGAAAATTTTTTATAAATTTCTTAAACGTAAAAATTACCGCACAGTCGAAAACTTTTTAGTAATTGATAATTTTAAAAAAAAATTTTAGTTTATAATTTGTGGCACCTGTTAAATTTATGACTACCAAGCAAAACATATACAAAGTTGATGTCTCGTCAGGGTAGGGTGCGCCAAAGAAATATTCCTGATTGTAACAGCTAATAAAGAGGTTTGTAACTATAAGAGATAAAAAAGAACACTATAGCTTCCAAATCGTTGACAAAAAAGCGAGGTAATCAAGATAAATTTTGTAGCTCATGAAGGTTATTTATTTTCTTCCCCTACCCCCCAAAAACCGAATTTATAGTAGTTGTCATGGTTACCAGCTGGAATTCTATTTTAATTGGAAAGAGCATGTAAAATTGTGAATTTTAACTTCTACCTGTTTTTCAAACTTTTTTTAAAGTTTGTTTGTATGCAATATGACACTCTTATTAAGGATGTTTACCATTCCGTCTGTCTTTCTCCTAGTTTTCAACGGTTTTATGACGACAAACGGTGAGTCTTTCAATTAAATATTTTTCATCTGTTTTGGACGAGTAAGCAGACATGACATTTCAAACAACTTGTTTTTCTGTGAGTAGTCAAATTAAACTGATATTGCCATGCATTGTGTTTTAAAAATTGACAAAACAAGTAAGATTAATTAACCAATGTAGCAAAAAGTTTCTTATTAGGAAAAACTGTACTCTATACTTACTTTTATTTCTTATAGGAGAAGTTAAGCTGACTCTGGAATTTGTAACATGATTGCTTGTGGTTTATGTTGTAATAACTGCTGTCTGAGAATTGTTTTGTACCCTATTCTATCTAAACGCTTATTTACATGTAAAACTCTCAGTTTTTGTTTATGCTTTTACACGTTCCTATTTCACTACTATAGCCACTCACGCTTGGCCACTGCATTTCACTTATACTGGCTAATGAATGATTTTAGTACTTATATGAAACACTCTGTAACTGTTACACATTCTTTGCTTTGAAAAGAAATTACTTAGATAGCAATCCATGTCACAGAGGTGAATTTGTGCCTTCTAAGCTCAGTGAGTAGACGTGCTGAGTATGTGGTAGTCTCGTGGTTCTTGCCTTCTCGTATTAGAGAAGCTTTAGATAAGAACTAGTGTTTACGAACCCCACGGTATCCTGGCAGGATTAACAAAAAAGTCCTCCAAGAAAACAAATAACAGCAGAAATCAAGCCTTCTTAAAATTCATTAGCTAGAAAAAATTCAGCCAGCATGAGCAGTCATTTTGAAGCTGATACGAGAAACAACTTTATCATGTTTTTGCCGCCAAGTTTTTTCAATGGATAAATTTAATTTGTATTAACCGAGAGCGAGGTTGTTACAGGGAAATATCAGACCGAGGCCTTGGCGTTCGTATTTACCAAGCGTGTTCATACATTACATCACATCGACGTCTAAGATTTTATTTGTTGTCATAACCGATCGAACAGACAAGTTAAAGTCAAATAAGAACTAGGCAACCATGTTCTGCGACCTGCGAAAAAGGGTTCTTAATGACCCATTCATTACGAGGAACAGGCAATCAAAGCACGTGCACTATAAAAATTTCTTAATAACCGTTATTGTAGAAGAAAACCTTGCCCACTCAGCTGAACTAATTAGCGTGCGCGTACTATCATAACTATACAATGATGCTAAGATACTACTCAACACTGCTCCTATTACAGCTTTTGTGTGTACTGTACTCTTACGTTATCACATTCACTGACTCATTTGCCGCTACTAATGTCACCCTCACTGCCTGTTATCTACATTATCATCACTATCATCATAATCATCATTTATTACTATCATTTTTGATTATGGTATACAAATGCATGTTTCAATCAACACGAGGCATCTTCAGAGAGGTAAAACTCTCAAACTCTGTGGTTAACCAAAAGCATGCACGCGCGTAACTGGGAGAAATTAAACCGAGAAAGAAAAATCCAACCAAAATGTTTTATTTTGATTCTTTGTCGTTTTTAATTTTTACGTTTGCCTTTGGTTAATCACAGCATGTCAGAGTTTGACATCTCTGAAGATGTTCACATTTTTGTTTTTCATCTCAGGTTTTGTCCTTAACGAGCTGTTCGACCCAAAGCGCTATAACCCAAAGGTTCGTCCCGTGCTCCACTCTTCTGATGTTGTCAATGTAACGTTTGGTCTGGCAATTATGCAGGTGGAGGAGCTGGTGAGTAGGATTCTCCCTCTCCCCTCCAAATAAGTATATTATGCGCGACCCAATAGACCCTGCTAGAGCTTATACGTACAAAACCTGCCTAACCGAAATGACACAAAAGAATATGGCAGTCTCCATAGCAAAAGAATCAACTTAACTACTTACTTATTTACTAAATTACTTATTTACTTACTTACTTATTTACTTACTTACTTATTTACTTACTTACTTACTTACTTTCTGACTTACTTACTTATTTATTTACTTACTGTCTAACTTACTTATTTACTTATTTATTACTTACTAACTAACTAACTAACTTACTTACTTACTTACTTACTTACTTACTTACTTACTTACTTCTTACTTACTTACTTACTTACTTACTTACTTACTTACTTACTTACTTACTTACTTACTTACCTACTTACTTACTTACTCACTTACTTACTTTACTTTTGCTTTCATGGTCGGCGGTGCAGTGGCCGATCGAGCGGTTAGTGTGTTTGACTCGTAATCCTAGGGTCGCGAGTTCGAGTACCAGTTCTGCCGGGAGCCGATCTGCGATGGATTAGTTTCCTGTCTAGGGGGAGTCAAAGTCTCTCATCTGCTAAACACTACGGAAACCGGAGATAGACGCAAGTCTAATGGACCACTTGGCTCGAAAAGATCGATTTACTTTCTGACGTTTTGCAGCAAACATTAAATATGTCAAAAAGATTTATGCTTTGTTCTGCCCTGATATTAGTCAAAAAGTTATCAAAGTGCCTTAAGTAGCCGCTGTCAATCACGTTTTTGCAGGACGACAAAAATCAGCTACTGACCATGCGAACAGCAATCAGAGAGTCATGGGTAGACCCGCTGCTCACCTGGGAGCCCGCAAACCATAGTGGACTAGAGTACATAAGCATCCCACCGGAGAGAATTTGGATTCCGGATATTGTATTGTATAACAAGTAAGTTTCCACAGAGGTGTCGAGATGGGTTTGTCTTAGCCCCCTGACTAGAGCTTTGTAAACCAAAACTTAACGCAGTGCGCATTACATCAGAAGCTAAAACTATCAGCCTAATATAATTTGATCAGATGGTAACTATTACGCATGTCATGCGGTGGTAGGAACTGCTGACTGGTAGCCTATCACTGGTGTAAACTACCAGTAATCTTACTTATATGTAAGCTTCACCATCGCGCAGAATCAACATTCATCTTTTAACCTAATAGCCCAGAAATCCAATTAACCTACGTTGGATAATTTAAACACGCGTAAAAACGATAAAAAATTTTTAAGTCATAAAATTTACTATAGTACTCAAATTGTTTACCTTTTTGTACCAACAGCGCTGGTGAAGGCTTTGGGGAGGGCACTACGCGTACTAACGCCCTCATCCGTTACGATGGTCTGGTGAGCCTAAATATTCCTTCAATTATAAAAAGCAGCTGCAAAATCCACGTGGCTGATTATCCGTTCGATCAACAGAACTGTGAGCTAAAGTTTGGTTCCTGGACTTACGATGGAGCCGGAATAGCATTGGTAGTGGAGGTGAGCTCTTTACCAAGTGATTTTCTGTAATCTCTGAAGTGTTAGCCGATATACCACTGAAGGACATGTACGGCCATTTCACCATACCATAAATCAAAGTGTTCGTGGAGTTTTCTACGTATATAGGAAATGTGAATTTACTAATCGATAGTATTGATTTGTAATCAATAGAGTGTTTTTACGCACTCCCTAGAGACGCCTCAGACAAAAGACGAAGCGGCCATTTTGGAGCCCTAAACAAAAGAAATCATCAAATTCTTTTATTCAAGGGCTCTAACATGGCCGCTATTACGTCAAGTGAAAACACTCTATTGGATGAGCAGAAGCGTGATTGCATAGATAAAAAGAATTTCTCTTGACTAAAGAGTGTTGTACTTGAGTGGCAAATGTGTAGATACAACATGTCGATTCGAGCGAGGACTTGCCACTTGATACGGGGAACAATCCAAGTTTTGCTGATCTAAGCATAAACAAAATTTCAAACATCTTTTAGATACAATGCCCAAAATCCTGGAACGCTCTTCCTCGTAACTTACGCCATAATCAGTCTCTCGCTAGTTTTAAACTAAAAGTCAAGCAGCATCTTAATCACCTCAGTTAACTTTCACTCTTATAAACCCTTTGAATGATTTCTTTTGTTTTTGTTTTGTTTTTGTTTTAAGTTTATAATTTGTTAAAATTATTTTGCACAGATCTCCATTTAAACCAGCTATGCTGAACCGGAATTTCTGTTTAAATAATGTAAATAAATAAATAAATAAATAAAGAACGCCATTAACCCACATAAAAAATCTCTGACGTAGGTGGGGTTTGAACCCACGACCTACGAAACAGATCTTCGTCGCTCTGACCAACTGATCGTGAGCTACTGGGTCAGCTTGGAAATCGGTTGTGGGATTTTAAGGACAGTTATTCTCGGCCCGAGCCTAAAATCAACCAATTTCTCTTGTTACACTTTTCCTCCAACGTCCATTCCAATGCTTTTGGATTCTCAATTTGCAAAATCGATATCTGTAGATTTTTCCACAGTACAGTGTAAAATCGACAGCGCTAAAAAGGGCTCTTGAAAGGCCAGAGCTCTGAAACGAACATTAGTAGTAGCAATACTGCGTGAGCAAGATTTGAAGCTTGTATAGATCCTGTATGTATGTATGAACAACATTACATTTTTATTATCAATATCATACTATAGCTAGAGTTTTCACTTGACAGTCACTTAATCTTGGTGACAGGCAGGGTGGGAGGATCAACTCAATTTGGAACATGACACACTAAACAAGTAAAATAGATAAAACAAACAAACAAAATACAAATTTATACAACAAAATACAAAAAAATAATAGTAACTTGAGCTGTTTCTCTTCACCAAAATATTTACCAGAAAAGCATTCCGATAGTACCACACTAGCAGATATACCGTCACGATAATGAAGGAATTCTTACGACTTGCATTTTCAGCAACCTTACGCTGATCTAACGGATTACGAGCGCAGTGCACAGTGGGAACTAAGAGAAGCCCCTGGGAAGTTCCATTCAGTAGTGTATTCTTGTTGTCCAAACCCGTTCCACGATATCACGTACACTATCAGGCTCCAGAGGCAAGCCCTATACTACGCCATGTACCTCATCATACCCTGCGCCATGATCTCGTTCCTGAATCTTCTTGTGTTCCTCTTGCCTCCAGACTGTAACGAGAGAATGACCGTAGGTGAGTAAAACAGTAATGATAGCCGTAATAATAATAATAATAATAATAATAATAATAATGATGATGATGATGATGATAATAATAATAAAAGTGTAGATATTCTGCCACTATTCAACTCAATTGTAATAAAATGTTTTAAAATCATTTTCTTGTATTTTTATTCCTGAATCAGTTCCAGCCGGTTTATCAACGTCTTACTTCTCCTTACACACCTCATACAGTATAAGAAATTTGGTAATGATGAGAAAATGGAATTTGGCAGCAAGTTTGGAAGATAAAAAGCAAAAATTATCCTGAACTGGTAACATGAAATGCAGTGATTCAGATTAGGAGAAAGTAGTGTTTGAGGCTAAAGGAATTAGATAAAAGTGTTTGTTGCGAGTTTAAAAAAACATCGTTAATATGGTCAATGCAAATCACAAAACCACAAAGCAGCTTCTACCAGCCAGTGTTATAGTCATATGAAAATCATTCTCATCCGGTACTTTTTTCTGTTTGAGGTATCTTGTTTCTACGTCTTTTCGATTTTCTCCTCAGTTTCAAAGGTCTTAAAATATGTTTCAATTCTTTGGAGCCCCTCGTCCTCAAACGTACTGAGCAGAAGATCTAAAAGACGTAGAAACAAGCTAACCCAAGAAAAATAATTAGTACCAGACGATGGAGAAACCTACGTCAGCGAGATTATTTAAACTTTCCAAAGAAAATGATTCTGGTTTGTATAATTCAGGAATGGCAATTCTTGTTGGACTGAGTTTCTTTTTCCTTCTCGTGGCTGAGAACATGCCGGCAACGTCTGAGGCTGTCCCCCTTGTGGCCGTCTACTATACTGTTACAATGATCGAGGTGTCTTGTACGTTCTTCATGACGTGCTGGGTGCTTCGGTTCCACCATCATAACCCTACAGAGGGAGACTTACCGAAATGGCTCAAGGTAAGAATACAACCATTAGCCAAATGATGATAAGGACTACGGATGAAGCCTGTATTGATGAATATGACCGTGACTGTGTTGTTGCTGATGATGATGACTGCGTTGACGATGACGATTATGATTATAATGACCCTGCGGATGATTATGATAGCTGCGTTGTTGATGATAATGATTAAAGCTGTATTGATAAAGATGGTGAGGACTGTTTTGATGATGATGATGATGATGATAAGAGCTGTGTTGTTTATGATGATGATTAAGGCCTTGTTGATAATGATGATGATAATGACTGTGTTGATGATAATGTTGATGATCATGACTGTGATGTTTGTTGATGATTGATGATGATGGTTTTGGTGATGTTGATTACTGTGTTGATGATAATGATCAAAATAGTGTAGATGTAAATGCGGTGTTGATTGAAATACTTTTAGTGACGGCAGATTGGTGTTGATGGTTCGATGCTTATGGTCATGATTGTTGTAACTCGAGTTGGTGTTGAAGGTAATCATTGCGCCGATTACAAGGATGGTCACTGTTTGAAATACACTAACGCTGATAATGAATATAGTGAAGGTGTTGATGGCGATGGCATGTATTGAAGATTTTGGAGTAAAAGGAATGTTGATGTGGTGTGATGGTGATTATGACGGTGAGGTTGACTAAGGATTAAACTACCACTGCGGTGTTTTCTCGCTTACAGGTATTTCTTTTGGATCATGCTGCAAAATACCTTGGCTTCAAATTTGACACGGACGAACCAAATGATTACAAGGAAAAACAAGACGGTACAAGAAAAGATGATCATGGAGCATCGCTCACTAATTTAACAGGTAGTTCCCAAAAAAGCTTCTCATTATTTTGACAATTTTTATCAGCTTGTTCGAGTAATTTTCAACATAGAAACGCCTGATGCTATTGTTAAGAATGATTTATTGACGCCAACCCACACTTTTGGACTAGTTTGGCCGGGGAACTAAGTGTCGCTATCATTACATTTAGGAAGTTTACTCACCGTTTCTTTTAAGGACATCTTTGTTATTCTAAAATACAAATGTTCTATAAATTCACAAAACGATTATATCTCAAATATTTAAACAAAGTTCAAATATCGCTAATGACCCTAAGTAATATAATAAATAAATCACTTACTGGAAATAGAACTAATTGCAACATAAACTACGTTCTAGCCGGAACTACGTACTTGCCGCGCCACCTGTCTTGTGACCAAATTAGGTCTCGTGACAAAGTAAAGTCTCGTGACCAGGTAAAGTTGCGTGACCAAGTTAAGTCGTCTGACCAGGCTAAGTCTTGTGACCAAAAGTCTCGTGACCAAGTTAGGTCGCCCGACCAAGTAAAGTCTCGTGACTAAGTTAAGTTGCGTGACCAAGTAAAGTATCGTGACCAAGTAAAGTCTCGTGACTAAAGTTAAGTATCGTGACCAAGTAAAGTATCGTGACCAAGTAAAGTATCGTGACCAAGTAAAGTCTCGTGACTAAGTTAAGTTGCGTGACCAAGTAAAGTATCGTGACCAAGTAAAGTATCGCGACCAAGTAAAGTCTCGTGACTAAAATTAAGTCACGTGAGCAAAATAAGTCTCGTGACCAAGTTAAGTCGCGTAACAGAGTTAAGTCGCGTGACCATGCTTAACCTGATGAAGTCCGTAGGTTACGGCCACAACGTAGTTTATATTGCAATTATTTCATATTTCCAGTAAGTGATACATTTATGATATTACTTATACTTGTACGCTGGATGGATGAACGCTCTCATTATATACCATCACTAACGACTGTGTTAATCCTTCTAACACAAGTTGATGTGGTAAGAAAATGGGATGCAATTCGTATATCGTTTACTCTTTTGAAAAGCAAAAAAAAATGTCGAGCTTGAAAACGAAAAACCGCGTGGTTTAAACCGAAGCAATTAAGCCACAGAACGCGTGAGTGTTAGAGTACACGGTTCCGATTAGACTACAATTTCGTAATGGTGCACCGCAGGTCATCAAACAGCAGACCAAGAAACTGCCAAAACCACATCCTTAATCATACAAGTCGACAAATAAGTTGGCTTTTGTTACACAGTCAACCTCGATAAGACCTCATGACTCGGTTTGCAGTTGTGTTACAGTAAAGGTAACTTAATTGCAAGTCGACTGTTGTAGCTGACCGTAGCAAAATTTCATCTTGATTTCATTTGATACTGCCAGCATTTCTAAATTTGTTCTCTACATAAACATTCGAGAAATAATTTAAAGTCGCCACAAATTAACAAAATGAATAAACGCCAATTTTCAAATGACTTGTGCTTAATTCTTGAATACAAACTTTTCACATAACAAGTTAAGGAGATTGTTTTTCATTTTCAGTCGTTTTGCTTATTGTGTGATCAGTTCGCATTTTCTTATTACAGAATGCTCTATATTGCACGAGTTACGTCAAGAGAAGTTAGATGTTATTAAACTGACGGGACTTGAAAGGGTCCAGGCCTAATTTAATTTGCGATCCATTTCTAGGTTTAACCAAGTTAAACCTCAACTCTTACACAAATTTAACTTTTATTCTTTTTTCAGACGACGATAAAAGTGATCTCATTCGAAAGAGAAACACGCCAAATACTCGAACGACAGTCACGCCGCCTGAAAAGAGAAACGCGAACAGCATTCTGGTCGAAAATCTTGAACAACAAGAAATCATGGAAATTAGGCAAGATCAATGGAAAAAGGCCGCTCTGGTGATGAATAATCTCTTTATGTGGATCTACATACTTGCCGTGGTGGTGTTTGATATGGCAATATTCCTGAACTCGCCAATTGTTCACTCATAAGACTAAAAAAATGATGAATTTATTAAAGTGGTACTGAAGCTGTTTCATGTATACTTTATATATAGCTTTAATGGCTTTTCCAACACTTCTATTTGACTGTAAATGAGTAAAACCGCTTACCTGACCACTTTAAGTCCCCGAATCAAGCATTCAAAATAGTGCATTCAGTGAGAACAAAATTCAAAACATACGACGGCGATTTATGACGTCACATGGTTTTGAAAGGACTCCAAGCTGTTCTTTACTAGCGTTTATAGAGTCAAGCTCAAACACTGGGCCACTAAAACATGCAAACTTTACCGTTATCATATAAAATTGACCGGAAAAGTGAAACTGATCTGCCGCCTTTCAAATCATGTCACATCACACATATGATGAGCTAAAAAAGTTTTCGCAGCTTTGAAGACGCTAATTAAAATAGGCATTTTGTCTTCGTAAATTCTCCGCGAAATCTATTTTAAAAACTGGTAACAAGTGTCTAAGCGGAAATTCTACGGGTCAAACTTTAGTTCTAAATATTCTAAACTAGTTTGAAGATTTCGATTCAGTAGTACTTTAACTCCAACAACTTATTTCTAGGTATTTTCTACGAGGTGCCTGAAAAATATTTTTTATTTGATCTAAAAGTTCAGTTTCGTATTCTAAGAACCAGCCAGCAAGTTCTATATTTAAATCATTGGTAGCAAAGACATATTGGTAACGTATTTCAGAACTACAAATATAGCCACACATGCATAATGATGATGGTGATGACTGTGTTGTTGTTGTTGATGATGATGATGATGATGATGTTTAAAAATATGTGTATACTCGTATCCCGGATGTAGTTTTTGTATCAAATCTACCAGTGGTGCATTTTACAGTAAAAGGAGGTCTTTCGTGAGGACAGAAGCTGGAGCCACATTTATAAATTGATTTTCAAAAATTATGATAAATGAACTAATATTTTAGTTTTTTCAAAAGCGAAGAAAAGGTGTTTTAGAAACGTACACTGACCCTAGCAAAAGATTAATTGTAATACGTACAAAATGAATAACTCAGACATGACTGTAAAATAATGAGAAAAAAAAAGACGAAGAAATTTATCTACAAACTACAGTACAACTCGTGCCTGTCTTACTTTTACAATCTGCTGTAAAGTCAGAAATTAAAACGTTTAGCAAGGCCTGTGTCTCCCCCCCCCCT